>PVJX010007399.1:23273-62195 GCA_004027295.1 Dolichotis patagonum | reverse complement strand
AAATAAAAATAAAAATAAATTAAAAGACCTGGAGTTCCTAATGCAAAATACAGAAAAGGTCCCTTGGGGGTGGGGAGGGCGCCTCCTTGACCCGGAAGTGATCGCACATGGGAACCCGGCTCCATCTCGGAGCCCTGAGCTACCCCTGAGTTTGGCTGCTGCCTTGAGGGTGAGAGAGACAGACAGACAAAGATGCCCAGCCACGTGCCAGCGCCCCCGCCATCCCAGCAGGGTCGGCCTGGGCTCTTCCTAACCCCTGCCAGGTCGGGGGAGGGGACACTGCACTTAGAATCCAGGGGGGGCGCTTTGGGGAGGGGCAGCTTCTCTGGTTTAGTGAGCCTCGTGCAGGGCAGAGGGCGGAGCAGGCCGCAGAGAGGGACGGGCCGGCAGCGCCCTGCGAATCAGAATCACCCTGTTGTCAAAGGGGTCAGAACCAAATGGAGTCGCTCATGCCAAGCCTTGGGAGCAAACAGGACTCAGCGGAGCCTGGAGGTGCTAAGAAGGGGCTGTCACTCACGCCTGCCTGCCTGAGGACGAGGCACCCCCACACGACTCGGCCCGAACCACCGCCTTGCCCAGAGATTGCTTCTGTGCTGACACCTGCCTGGCCACTCTCTGTCCGGCCTCGGACCGGCACCGCCCTTGTTACCGAGGTTGATTGCTTCAAAATCTCCTATGCAGTCCTTTGCATATTGTCTTGAGCCAGGCGTGGTGGCCCGAACTCAGGGAGGCTGAGGCGGGAGGATTGTGAATTTGAACCCAGCCTTGGCAATCCGTGACTTAGCGAGAGACCTTGTCCCAAACTAAAAAATCAAAAATGAAAAAGAGACTGGGAATGTGGCTGTTTGGAGGTACTGGGTTCGATTCCCAGGACTGAAACAAAAACGGAAACCGTCTGATGGGTCAGGGATGCGGCTCGGCGTAGAGCACCTGTCTGGGCTGCCCGAGGCCGAAGACAAACAGAAGACTTGGAAACTCCTCTGGCCTCCGACTCTGGAGACTCTGGAGACGACGCAGTTGCTCTGGTCCCTGTTGCGGCACTGTTCCCAAATGAACTGGGTTCGTCTGCAAAGGCTCTGCTCGTCTATCAGTGGGACCGCGGCTGACCAGCACCTCCGGCCTCCCGGCGCGTGCGTGGAGCCTGTCTCGAGCCACTGTGTCAGAGCCTGGTGCTGAGTGTCTTGGTCCCCTGAGGTGCCGGAAGTGAGGAAGTGGAGGTGTCCACCCAACCCAGCCAGTCCTGCAGCCCCACCTGCAGAGGGCGCCCCAGCCCAACTGCTTGCGCACCATCTGAGCTAGCCTGGATTGGGCAAGAGCCTCTGTCTCTTTCCATAGATTGATTTGAAGGGGTAGGGGGGATCAAACCCAGAGCCTTGCACATGCTAGGCAAGTCCTCTACCTCTGTTATTTTATTTCTGTCTTTTTGAGACAGGGTATCCACTATGCAGTTCAAACTGACCTTTAGCTCACTTTGTAAGCCAACTTGTCTCCAACTTTCAGGAATCCTCCTGCCTCAGCCTCCCAAGTGCTGGGATTACAGGTGTATACCACCACACCTGGTTTTTGTTTTTGTTTTTGTTTTTGTACCGGGAATCGAAATTATGACCTTGCACTTTCCATGCAGGTGCTTATGCCACTGAGCTATATCCCCAGACCTCCCCACCCAAGTTATTTTATTATTTTATCCTTAAAAATTAATGTATTTGTGTGTGCGTGCATGCATGTGTGGTATTGGAGATTGAACCCAGAGGTTTTTTTTTTGTTTGTTTGTTTGGGGTTTTTTTTGGTACTGGGGATTGAACTCATGACTGCCTGCTTGCAAAGCAGGCGCTTAAGCCACTGAGTTAAATCCCCAGCCCAACCCAGAGTTTTTTCACTGAGCTACATCCCCAACCCTTTTCACATTTATTTATTTATTTATTTATTTATTTATTATTTTTTGGACAGGGTCTTGCTAAGTCAGTTGCCTAGGCTGGGAACTAATTCATAATCCTCCTGTCTCAGCCTCCCAGTGTGCTGGGATTACAGTCATGCATCACAAAGCCAGCTCTGTTTTGTGTCTAATGGAAGCTTAACTTGTAGTTTTATATTTGTTAGCTGAAGTACAATGAATCTTAACCGTGCAGCTCAGGGAACTGCACACCTGTGAGAACCGCTGCTCAGATCAGGAGGTAATGACCAGAGGTGCGTGGGCGGCTGCCTACCCAGGGCGGTATCCCCTGGGACCAGCTACTGTCCCGGCACCCATTGCTGGAGATCGTTTGCCAGTTCCGGGTTTATGTGTAGTGTCAAGTGTATCTCTGTGGGGCCGGGGATTTAGCTCAGTGGCTTAAGCGCCTGCCTGGCAAGCGCGAGGTCGTGAGTTCGATCCCCGGTACCAAAAAAAAGAAAAGAAAAAGTGTATCTCTTTGTAGATCATTTCAGTAATTGTTCCCTGTCTGTGTTCTACATCTATATATCTGTATCCAGCCTCCTAGCACTACGCTGCTGGTATATACGTATGAATCTATTTATTTTCTTTTGTAGTATTGGGGATTGAACCTAGAGCACTTCATGCCGAGCTATCTAATCCCAGTTCTTTTTATTTTTTTTAAATTTTAAGACAAAGTCTTAGTTGCTAAATGGCTGCTCAAGCTGGATTTAAGTTTGCAATCTTCCTGCCTCAGCCTCCCAAGTGCTGCGGTTACAGACATGTACTGCTGCGTCCAGTTTGGTGTCATCAGGTTAAGTGTACGAAACTTGCCCCTCTGTAAGTTCCTCTACCAGCTGCATTTAAATCTAATTGTTTTATCGGTACCAGGGATTGAACTCAGGACCACGTGCTTGCAAGGCAGGTGCTTATGCCGCTGAGCTAAATACCCAGCCTTTAATCCCCAAATCTAATTGTTTTAAAGACTCACTCTGCATGCATCAGAGGAAGGTGTCATCAAGACTGCAACTCTTGAAAGTAATTCAGAAAACATAAGACGACCTATTAGACCACCCTGTTGGATTTTTACTCTTCCTGTTGTTCTTTCCTCCTCCCTGCAGTCCTGAGATCCCTTCTCTTATCGTTTCCTTTCTGTTCCCCCAGTTTCCTTCAGCCATTCCTCTGGGGAGGTGTGCTGAGGACCACTCCTTAGTGACCTTCAGCTGGGGACACCTTTCTCCCGGCAGTGCCACTGCTCTCTGGCTGCCATAGTTTCCGGGGAGAAATCTGCTGTCACTCGTGTTGTTCTTCTTTTGATCAAGTGTTATTTCTCTCTCTGCTTTCAAGACTTTTTCATTTTCAGGACTTTGACTAAATGTGCCTTGGAGCGAATTTCTTTGGTTTTTACCTGTCTTGAGTTTACACGCTTCTTAAATCTATTGCTCATCTTTTTGCCAAATGTCAGGTTTTTTAAAATTCAAAGCAGTTCTGTGGAGGCTACTTTGGCAGGCTCCACTCTTTCTCCTCCTTGGCCTCGGAAAACATGAATGGTAGCTCTTCTATTACCGTCCTTGGACTTTCTGACACTCCATTTTTTCCCAGTCCATTTCCTCTCTGTTGCTCAGACTGTTTTTTATTTCTATTATTTTATCTCCAAGTGCACTGATTTTCCTCCTCTTATTTCCATTCTGCTGTTGAGCCTTTCCAGTGAACTCAAAAAAGACTGGCAGCTTCCCTTCACTCTTAGAATAAATCCTGAGTCCTTACCCTGGCCGACAAGGCTCTGCAGGATCAGGTCTCTGTCGATCTCTTCTTTACCACTGTGTTACGACACAGCTCTCTGTCTGGCTTATTCTACCCACCCATCCATCCACCCATCTGCTCATCCATCCATCTACCTATCCATGCATCCATCCATCCATCCATCCACCCATCTGCTTATCCATTCATCCACCCATCCATCCATTTATCCATCCATCCATCTGCTCATCCACCCATCCATCCATCCATTCATCCAGCCATGCATCCATCCACTTATTCATCCATCCATCTACCCATCTGCTTATCCATCCGTCTGTCTGTCCATCTTTCCATCCATCCAGTTTTGAGGTCCTTCCAGTGACCTCACACTTAATCATACCTTAGGATACTTGCCTTGTTGTTCCAGAAGCGCTCTTCCTCCAGTACGTCCCTTTCTCCCTTCACTCAGGTTTTGTTCAAATGTCACATCTTCAAAAGAAGGATGATGCGGTGGCTTCCGGCTCACGCTCTATCCCTCTAACCCACGTTCTGTTTCTTGACAGCATTGATTGGCACTCAAACTTACGTGGTTTATTGTGTGGTTCCTTTGGCAGGAATCATCCTCAAGATTGTAGATTGTCTGGCTGGTCATCTACCGTGTCCCTCGACCCCAGGGTGATGCCGCACACAACAGGTTCTCAAAAATGCTCATGAAAGGCACCGAAGACAGTGTGGGATGTGGGAGTCACCCAGCAGGGTCACCACCAGCTTCGTGTCCCATCTGTGCATTAGGGGAGGCCCCTTAACCTAGCACTTCCTGTCCTGGACTCTCCTAGCTTTGGAAAAGTGGACTGTGGCAGGATGCCTGGGGCAGGATGCCCAGAAGAGCCTGCTCTTAACCAACAATGCCCAGGCTCCTGGGTCCTGGATCCAGGTTCTTTATTTTTTATTTATTTTTATTTTTTGTGTGCTGGAGATGGAACCCAGTTACACCCCTGGACCCAGACTGAGTGATGAGACCGTGACTGTCCTGAGCCTCAGTTTCCACACCTGTGAGATGGTACATTGTGAAAGACAAGCGCTGTGTACCTGCCTGGTACAGCAGGTGCCCGTGAAGATCTGGACGTTCTTCTCCTTCTGCTCCTACCTTTCCCAGTGTCCACACACACACCCAGGCCTCTGTGGGGCCTCGCCCACCTTTGTCCTCCCGAGCTGCCCAGCTTGCCTGTCACACATGGCCAGGGTCAGGGAGGATTCTGGCATCTTGACAGTCACAGGAACATCACGCAAAAGGGGTGAAAAACAGCAGCTCCTGAGCTCCCGATGGCCCTGGAGCGCATGGCTGATGGGAGGGGCGCTGAGTGCCTTGGGGTGGAGCAGGAGGCAGGCGAGGGGCCGAGGGGTATGCGTCTCTTTGGCTGGGCAGGGCACCCTCTTTGTTTGCAAGCCAACTGTGCCTGGGGCCCAGAGCACGGGCCCAGGTCAGGCTGACCCAGGGGCTTCCCAGCAACAGATGGGCCCATCTTAGGTGGCCCGAGGTGGTAGCGTGGCAGGAGCTCTCAGCCTGGGAAGGCGGGGGCAGCAGCAGGGGCCTCTGTGGAGCCAGAGTGTAGGAGGGCAGGACTCACAGTCTGCCCAGCAGCAGATGGGCCTGGGTCAGGTGCACCGAGGCAGGGACAGCTGTCTTTGAGATCACGGGATGGAACCACTCTAGGAGAAAGATAATCTGGGGCTGGGGGCCAGCAGGTGGGCAGGGGGCTCTACTTACAGCACCCGGGAACCCAATCCCTCCTGCCCCAGCTCAGGCCTCCCCATCTCCTGGGAGTCTCTGCTCTGGAAAACTTGCTTTGTTCTCCGGTACTGGGGATTGAAACTAGGCCCTTTCCACTGAGCCACATTCCTGGCCTGTTTTATTTATTGATTGATTTTTTTTGATCCCAGGCCTCCCTGAGTCACTAAATTGCCCAGGCTGGGCTTGAATTTGCCATCCTCCTGCCGCAGCCTCCCAGAGTGCTGGAATTACAGGCATGCTCCACCACACTTGCCTTAGATCTTTCTTAATGAGACCTGTGTGGAACACAGAAAAGCCAGGAGCAGTGTTCAAACCCCAGCCCAGCCTGGTACCCACAGTCATCCTGGGAAAATCCGTCTGCCTCTGGTCTGTTTCCTAAGGGCCCAACGGCCTCATGGCTCAAGGCTGCTGTGCCGGCAGGGGCCAGAGACCCAGTCAGCATTTAGGAATCCTCCAGGGCAGGGGCTCCGTTTTGCCCACCGCTGGATCTCAGCACCTACCACAGTCTCTGGCAGGTAAATACAGAATGGAGCCCCCTCTCCTGTTTCAGGATCATTTTCCCCTTCCATTGTGGCATCTCTGATACCAGGACAGCTACCTCGGCCTAGGGGCAGCAATCTTAGGTGAAGAAGAGAGGGCTTAAGGGTGCGGAGCCCGGGGGAGGCGCCCTGTTAACCAGCAGCCTTTGGTTAATTTGCAGGGCAGGCGGGGTGGCCTGGGGATCCCAAAGGTTGCAGCTGCCATACCTGAGAAGCCCTTGGGTCACGTTGTCACCTATATCCCTGGTTCTCCTCTGGTCTCCTGCCAACCCCTCACCCCCTTGTATGTCACTTCCAGGCAGGTACTGCGACCTTGTGGACCTCCGGACCCCCTCTGAGGAGGGAGGGCTGTGTCACTGTGTCCTGTCTTTCCTCCAAGCCCGGATGGGCTGGCATCATGGGGAGAGAGAAAGAGGGAGAGAGAAACAGACAGGCAGAGAAAGAAAGTGAGCCCCTAGGCTGGGGCCTAGGCAGGGTCTACTGTGGACCAAGAGGAGGGTTTCAGAACCGGTGGTGGTGGCCACCTCCGCTGGGACACGGCCCTGGCCTGACCCCCACTGCAGCTGAGACGCGCACCCTGGGTGGGTGGAGCAGACAGTCCCACGCCGGCTGGAAGCCGCGCTTCTTTCTATCTCCAGGTGGGGACACCGAGTCCCTCCCAGGAGGGGAGGGCGCCGCGCTGAGCTCGAGGGCGCACGTTTCGGGTCCGTGCAGATGCGCATGCGAGTGTCTCCAGGCGTGCCTGCATTGATGTCAGTGTCATGGACGTGACCTGGGTCGCGTGTGCACGTGAGGCAGGCGCACTCCTGTGGGCAAACCTGTAACAGGCGTTTGTCTGTGTAAGTGTGCTACAGCGCACTTTGGTACACGGATCACAAGGATCACACAGGGATGCAGGCTGTGGGGGACGTGCAGCCGCTGTGGGCTTCAGAGGGGCCCTATGTTGCAATCACAGGGCGGGCAGCCAGCCCAGGAGGCCCGGGCGCTGAGCCGCATTGCTTTACTACTGCTGGCCTCAGATCCGGTCTGTATAATGGACATAACTTTCGCTGCAGGAGAGCGTGGGTGAGCGTTTCACACTCAGCTTGGGCCTGGAAAAACTCATTCTCTCTGGACCAGAGAGTAAAAGATTTAGCAAACAGAAGTGTCTCACAGAGCAGAAGGCAGGACCTCCGCGGTAGAGCGAGGCGCGCCAGCCTGTGCTCCGCAGCCCGTCTGTGTTGTGAGGCGCGCGCCCGTGTGGGTGCGGGCGCCCCCTGTCGGCTGCGGAGGGAGGTGTCGGAGCCGAGCATTGCCCGGTTGCCCTGGAAACGAGCAGAAGGAGGTGGGTGGCTGAGGAAGGAGGCGGGCCGGGGGAGGGAGGGCAGGCGGCGGCGTGGGGGCGGGGAGCGGGCTCTTGCGGCTCTGGCGCCGCTGCTTTCGAGCGCGCGCGCTGGCGAGGGGACCCCGGAGCGCGCAGCCCCCAGCTCGGCGCCAGGTCCCCGCGCGTCGCCGCCACCACGGCGCAGAGGGAGCGCGACTCGCAGCTCCGGCCTGGCGTGGAGCCCGGTCGGGCCGTTGCCCAGGTAGGCGCGACCTAGGGTCCCGGGGTCGCCGCCAGCACGGTCCTTGGCTCCCACCCGTCTCCGCCGCGGCCACCGGCCCGGGCTTCTGCGCGTGCCGCCCCGCCTGGGGATGCAGTGAGGGGACCCCTTTCCCGGGCCGAGCTGGTCTGGGCGGCAGAGGACGTAGGATGTCGCCCCCGGGCCCTGGGTGTTCTCGGCCTTGGGCTCAGAGCCCCTCTCGGCCCGAGCCAACTCCTGCCGGACCCGCGCTGTGCTCCCCCGCGGGCGCCACGAGCCCTCCCCGCGCAGAGCACCCGAGGACCCGAGTACGTGTCCCCACCCCCCGCAGCCAGGGGGTGCAGTCGGGGTGCAGGAGCGCAGGGGCGCCCCGCCTCTGCTGCATCGCTCGCGGGAGCCGGCGTTGCGGAGGCGGCTGCACGCCGCGGGAGGGGGCGGAGGGGGCGCTGCGAGGAGCTGGGGCACGGGGGGGGGGCGAGGACTGGGCCGCGGCGTGCACGACGTGGGGTCCGCGTGTGACCGGCTAGGGACTGAAGGGCTCCGTGGGCAGGAGGTGGGGTCACGAATGCCCTGTCCCTGGGGGAGAGGTGTCGGGGTGCTTGCTGAGCCCTGGCCACGCACAGGACGGGAGGGGCCGCAAGGGTCAGGGGATTTGGGCGCCACAAGCGGAGCTGTTTCTGCAGATGTCACCCTCCGGGTGTCGGTCACAGGGGCTCGCGTTCTGGGGTCCAGAGCCCAGGAGGCAGGAGAGTGGGTCTTGGGTTTGGCTGGAGCCGCCTGGGGGTACTGATGTGCCCTGCACACTGGTGCCTCTGCGCCCTGATCCTCTGAACCCCTCCCCTCCCAACCCTCAGGACCCGGCCCTTCCCGCCCTCCAGGCTGGTCTGGACCTCCCCCTGCCCGCTCACCTCCTCCTGGCTCCCTGTCATCTCTCCCTGCCCTGTGACCCTACTGAGGTCTTTCCTTGCTGTCCGCCCCCCCACTTAACCCTGAAACCCACTGGAAAGACCTCCAGGGGCGCCTGCCCAGGCCCCATCCCTGCACACAGTGGGTCTGCAGCCTGGGACGCCGCCCGGAAGTCAGGCTGTGACCTGGCCTCCCCAACAGCCGACCCAGTCAGAGGGAGGCCCAGGAGCACCCAGAGGCCTGGAGCTTGGGTGGGGTGGGGCTGGAGAAGGGTCTGCACCTGTGACCCGGCAGCAAGCGCTAGGGAGGCTCTTTGTGGGTGTCCTGTGGCGTAGGGAACCACCCCTGCCACCTCCCTCCCGGTTACATCCAAACCGTGCACGCCTCCCCTGGAGCACCGCAGCCAGGCGTGGGCAGCTTCCCCGGTCTCCTTGTCTCCCACAGGCTGCTCCACCCCCAGCAGCTGGTGAGCCTCTGAGACGGAAGCCAGATGCCATCCCGCCTCTCCTCGGGCCTTGGACTGGCTCCCATCTCCCTGGTGAAGAAGTCAGGGGCTTCCCCAGGCCTCACAAGGCCCAAGTCACTGGTACCTTCAGCCTCTTCATCCACACCTCTCTGCCTCCCCCCCCCACTCAGTCTGCCCCAGTCACAACACCCTTGTCCCCTTGTCCCTCAGTGTTGCTGGTCTTCGACGGTAGCAACCGCACTTCTGCCCCAGGGCCTTTGCACTGGCTGTGCCCGCTGGCTGGATGTGCTGCGTGGCACATGTGGCTCAGTCACATCCCGTGAGCCCCCTCGCCTGCCTTGTTCTAATCCGCAGCCCAGTGACCTCCAGCCCTCACTGTTCACCTCCGTGTGTGGCCCCTTCAGAACTTGAGCTCTGCCAGGTCAGGTAGTTTTTCTTCCTGCCACCATAGCCCAAAACTGCGTAGGTCACTTGCCAGCCCCCACGCCAGCCTCCCCAGCCCTGTGTGTTACCTGTGGGGCCCCGGGAAGCCCCCTCCAGACAGAGCGTGTTCCTCGGGGCTGGGATCTGTGGTGAACCTGGGCGGGGAAGAGGCAAGGAGGGAGGGAAAGGAGGGGATTCTAGGTGTCCACTAGGGACCCTGGGCGTGGGACAGCTCCCAGGCCTGGCGCAGGAGGTGAGGGTAGCCCCACCTTCTGTCCGCTCTCCTGTCCTGGCCTCTCCTGCCCAGGCCTCCCTGAAGCCTGGGGGTGGCAGGAGGTGCTGTTGTCCCCCAGACCTGGGGTGAGAGAGCCCGGGGTGACTCACAGGGGGGCAGGGCCCAGGGCAGGACGGCAGAGGGGAGGGGGTGGAGAGGCGGCCAGAGGGGACCCTAAGCCCCTGTCCCGCCTGAGTCAGCAGTGCGGGGGAGCTGCCATACCCTCCCAGCAGGGAAGAGCCACCCTCTCTTTTGTGCCTGGGGACCCCCAGTGCTGTCCGCTTAACCACAAGTGTTCCTGCCCTCTCTGTCCCCTCCCGGACGCATCATTCCGCAAAGGGGTCCCCCTGGGTTGGGTGGGGACCTCAGATTAAAGGAGCTGCAGGTGGGGCGCCTGGTTTGTAGCAGCAGAAGCCAGGTGAGGGGTCCTCCTGTCCCTGGGACCCGGGGACCTAGGTGTTCCGGGTGAGGGTCCCTCCAGGGGTACCCCAGGGGTCACCGGGGAGATGAGCGCTCTGTGTGTCACAGCCACACCTGGATAGCGAGGGCGCCTCCCCCGCGGCTCGGCTGGTGAGGACGCTGAGGCCCGGTGAGGATGCCGAGGCGGGAGTCTGAAGGGCCCCTGGAGCCCCACAGCGGGAGTGCAGCGCCGTGGGGCGGCTTCCGGCTGGGGAGGTGCAGTGACCGGTGGGCACAAGTGGGGTAGGCAAGGGCGGAGACCGAGACGGGGCGTCTGGGGGGTGGAGCCGCCCTGGAAGGGAAGCGAGGATGTGGGGGACAGTGAGAGGCAGGAGGACGCGGGCTCCCCAGGCCGAGGAGCGGCTGGGCTCATGGGACACGGCAGGATGGCGGGGGCCCCGGAGTGGCCAGGAGTGTGGGGGTCGCCGGGCTCCTGAGGGAAGGGGGCAGGACCCACTCCTACCCGGTTCAGCCTCCTCCTGCTGTGTGACCTTGGACAAGTGATTTGACCTCCGTGGGTCTCAGGCGGAGCCGGAAGTCCCCGCTGTCACCCTGCTGTGCTAGGGTTAGGGCTCCCAGCTGGTTAGGGTTGATTCTGGGGGGCAGTGGAGGGAGGGTCCCCAGGGTGGGGCGAGGGGCGGGAAGTCGCCCCGGGCAGGGCTGGGCAGCAGGACAGTGGGACTCAGACCCCTCTGTGGGATTCTGGCTCTCGGCCGAGGCGCGCCCGGAGAGGGGGTACTGCCACCTGCCGCGGACTGGGGGAGCGGAGGGCCGATGTCCTTGGAGAGCTCCCGGCCATTTAAACCCGGTACTGACCTATTTAACAGGCAAGGCCACGAGGCCCAGGGACAGGAGGAAGTGGTGCTCGAGACAGGGTCTCACCAGGTAGCCCAGGCAAGCTTCAAATTCTTGGTCCTCCTGCCTCAGCCTCCCAAGTGTGGGGCACGCACCACCTTCAGGGTCTTGGGGGATGAGGCGAGGAGGAGACCAGCATAGCGTGGGCTAGGCTGCCCTGGAGACAATCCCCGTTGTGCTGTTTGCCACTAGGATGCCCCGGCCGTGGTCTTTGTTGGCCTGTGCCTCAGTTTCCCCATCTGTAAATGAAGGAGAAACACACATAGAGGACCTACAGCAGTGCCCAGCAGGCACCCAGGAAACACCAGCTGGTGTTGGCTGGTGTCACTGTGAGCCCCTTCTGTGGCAGCAGCGTCATGGTAGCCCCACGTGTCCCTGGCTGTGGGTTAGGGCTCTCCAGGCTCGGAGCAGCAGGGGCTGTCATCTTCACTGTGCAGGACAGTGGGACAGTTGGATAAGGGTTAACAAGTGGAGGCCTAGGATCGGAGCTGGCCAGGTGGCACACACCTTTCGTCCCAGCACTCCGGGAGGCTGAGCCAGGAGGCTTGCAAGTGGGAGTCTGGCCTGGGCAGCTGATTTAGTGAGGCCCTATCTCAGAATAAAAAACAAAACACGTGGCTGGGGATTCAGCGCAGTGGCAAAGCGCCTGCCTGGCAAGTGTGAGGTCTTGAGTTCGATTCCTAGTACCAAAACTAATTTTTAAATGGAAAGGGTGGGGGCTCCATGGTCCAAACCTTAATAAAACCTAAAGAGAAAAAAGCCAGAAAGGTATAGGGATGGTGTGTGCTCTGTGACCCTCAGTGGCTGTTACTGATGACGAAGGGCTGGCAGTGCTGAGATGGCCGCCCCCTCCCTGCCCAGCAGCGTCAGGCCCGCCCCGGGGACACATCAGTTCCCAACTCCACTTCCCAACTCCACTTCCAAGATGCCGCCGGCGCTGACAGGTGCTGAGTGCCATCCAGGGGGAGCAGAGCCCGTGGCCAGTGCTGGCCTCCTCGCCGTCACCTGCCACCTGGCTCCTGGACCCCTCCAGGGCTGCGGCCGCACACTGAGAGCAGGTGGTCTCCCAGGAAACCCGGAGAGCAGGCCGCAGGAGTTCTCGTGCTGACCCACCGCCTGGGCCAGGGTTGTCTGGGGCGGGGCAGGCTCTCAGCCACTGGGTGTGCCCTGCAGCCGATGTGCCAGGCTTGGTGGCCCTGTCCCCTCCCTCAGACCAAGTGTGCTCCCTCTGTCCTGCTCCCAGTCCTGACGCAGCCTGCAGTGTGTATGTATGAGTGTGTATGTGTGTGTGTGTGCGCATGTGAGTGTGTGCGTGTGTGTGTGTGTGTGTGTGTGTGTGTGTGTTGCTTTGGATGGAACCCAGGCCCTTCCACTGAGCTACCTCCCCAAAACCATGTTTTGCTAAATCACTAAATTGCCCAGGCTGGGCTCTAACTTGTCATCTTCCTGCCTCAGCCTCCCAGAGTGCTGGGATTACAGGCTGAAGGGTTTCTAAAACGTGTAATTCATTCACACAAGGAAAAATCAAAAGGGCAGGGAAGGATAAGTGAGAAATGCCCCTCCTAGCCCTGTCCCAGAACCACGAAGGTGACCCCTGCTTATCCATATTGCGATGGTGGCGGGCTGGGACCCCGCGCAGTAGCCAGGGCCCTGGGGCTGGAGAGGCACGGGGAGACGAGGCTGGGTCATGACAAGAAGGCAGCACTAGGCCTCGGACAGGGGGAGACTGAGGCTGGGGAGGCGGTGCTTGGCCAAAGGTCCTCCGAGTTGATGGGCCTGCCCTGGCCTGGGTGAGGACCAGCCGTCAGGAAGGGGTGGGGTCTCAGGGCCCCCAGGTTGGGCTAAGTCTTGCAGCACCCGGCTTCCCTCCAGCCCTCAGTCCCCACAGCCGGCCGCGGTGCAGGGGCAGGAAGTGTTCCCAGAGCCAGCTGGAGGTGGGCAGCTCCCACCAGGGCAGGCCTGGCCCGGGCTCTGGGGTGGCCCTGCGTCCCTGTGTGGGGGCTGGGTGGTGGCTCCCGGCCCCGGGCGGTGAGCAGCCTAGATTGGACAACTGCGATGCCAGCTGACAGAACCAGGGCAGCGCAGCCACCCACACGCTTCACAGACGTGACCTGCAGGCTGGGGAGCCACTCGGGGGCCTGGGAGGCCACCGACAGGGGCAACAGGGCCTGGGTGGGGGCAGCGGGGCTGGCGCCGGCCTCGGAAGCCTTGGTTCCAGCTGCAGCAGGAGCTGGGGTGTTTGCAGTTGGAAGCTGGGGACCCCGACTGGCAGGGTGCTTGTGGCCTGGTGCTTGGATCCAGCTGGGTCGAAGTGGGCCATGCTGAGGGGCAGAGAGGGGCAGAGCTGAGAGGATGGCAGAGCTGAGAGGCCAGCGGGGGGCCCTGACCTCTGGCGTGGGGGGATGTGTGGGACCCAGGCGCTCCAGGTACAGCTCCCCAAGGGCATGGCCGGGGGCACTTCTCACCGCAGGTCCACAGGCTCAGGGGCAGGACAGGGCCCAGGGTGCTGCAGCTTGAATCCTGGGGTCACTCTAGGGTGGTGAGCCCCCCATCCCAGCGTGAGGCTCCTCCCCCACACCTGGGGGCACCCCGCGGGAGTTGGGGTGGGGCTCCCCCTCCACGGTTTCTTTCCTGTCCTCCCAGGGCCTGAGCAGCCGAGCCTGCTGACCAAAGCCGCACCCGTGCCCCACTCCCCACGGCCACACCATGTCGGGCTCCTACGATGAGGCCTCGCTGGCTCCGGAGGAGACCACCGACAGCTTCTGGGAGGTAGGCTGGGGGCCGCTGCTCCCATCCCCATGGCAGCCCTCGACTCCTCGGCTGCTCAGCCCCTCCAGAGCTCACCAGCTCTGCAGGGGTGTAACTCCCACCTGAAGCCCTTTACCCCCACTGCTGTTCCCAGAGAGACACTGTGACATTTCACCGTAGCAACAAGGCCCACCTGACCCTCTGCTGTGGGGGCCAGTTCAGCTCCTGGCCCTTTACACGGGCAGGCACAGCGCTTTACAGTTCACACAGCTTTCTTGGTGCTCCCCACCCCCCACTCCAGAGGATGGAGGGTCGGACACAGAGGGGTGGGTGGGGTGGGGGCTGGGGGACCCCAGGCCACTAGGGATGCAGGGAGACCAAAGGGAGCTTCCAGAAGGATTTGACACTGCGGGAGGGGGATCATTATTGGCTCCTGAAATCCTAAGCGAAAACTGCCAGGCCTGCATTAACGAGCGTTTAATGAGATGTCTCCGCAACACAATATTGTGTCAAAATCTGCTCCACTCGGCGCTTCTGCGACTCTATAAATACAGCGGTTTAGCGCACGAGAACGGCATGAATAATTCATTCCAGCCCAAGTCCAAACTATAAAAGCTCCTTCCGCATTTGGTAGCGGCGAGGAGGTGATGTCTGAAGTGGGAAGAGGGTGCACAGAAGTGGGGGCGCCTGTGGTGGGGTGCTGGGCGCGCCCTGAGCGCCCCGGAGTCAGGAGCGGTGGAGCGGCGCGGCGTGCGCGCGCCCCCTGCAGGCCGGGGCCGGGAGCGCGGGGCCGCCGAGTCACGCACGCTGCCGCCGCCAGGTGGGGAACTACAAGCGCACGGTGAAACGCATCGACGACGGCCACCGCCTGTGCAACGACCTGATGAGCTGCGTGCAGGAGCGCGCCAAGATCGAGAAGGCGTACGCGCAGCAGCTCACTGACTGGGCCAAGCGCTGGCGCCAGCTCATCGAGAAAGGTGCCTCAGGGTCCCCAGGGTGCCCCCAGACCCACCCACACCCGCGCCCCCACGGGCCATGGCCCCTGAGCGCCCAATCGGTAGACGCGCTGTTTCCTGTAGCCACAGGGCCTTTGAGGGGGCTGCTTCCTCTTTAGGTAGGATTTTTTAAACCACAGGTAGGAGAGGCCCGCGGTGCCTGGGTGCTGGGCCTGGCAGCTGCCTGAGCTCCTGGGAGTCACCCTCACCCCCAGGCTGAAAATCCTTTCTTGTGCTGGACCACAACTCAGAGGCCTGCAGGCCTCCCAAGAAGGCCAAGGCCAGCAAAACCACTATGCAGCACAATTTTGTATGATGGAACAACAACAAAATCACAGGGTGGTAACCAGCACTGAAGAGGCTGAGGCAGGAGGATTAGGAACTCAAACTCAGCCTGGGTAATTTAGCGAGTTCAAGGCCAACCTAGTCTGCATAATGCCGACACTGTTCCCCGCTGGAAAGAAAGAAAGGGGCTAAACCCATTTTGAAATAACTTAAGCTTCTACTAAAGTTGCAACCATAATACAGAGAACTGCATACCTTTCATCCTGACTCAAAAAAAGCAAACCAAAGCGAACAAACAAACAAATAATTGGACATTTAACATGGCCCAGATGCACGTGGGACCACAGCAGTGGCTTGGGCTGGCCCTGGCCCGATTTGGAAGCACATGTTGGGTCTAGAGTCACCACCCCGCGTTCCTGTCATCTGAAGCAGATCTGGCTTGAGTGTACACTTGTTTGTTGCTATTTTTCTCTTCCATTAGACTCTAGACCCCACAGGGCAGGGGCTGGGCCCACCACCTAGCAACTGACTTTCCTGAGCACCTGCTGTGGGCCTGGAACCAGACCAGGCTGGCCCCTGGGGTCCCGGGCTGATGCAGAGTAGGGACAGCAGCAGGTGCAGCCCGCGGGGGAGCAGGGGGACGAGGCATCCTGGGGCCCTGCAGCATGGGTAGAAGTGCAGGGAGTGCTCTGGGGAGGGGAGGGGGTCTCTGACCTGCTGTTGCGCCCTCAGGCCCGCAGTATGGCAGCCTGGAGCGGGCCTGGGGCGCCATCATGACGGAGGCGGACAAGGTGAGCGAGCTGCACCAGGAGGTGAAGAACAGCCTGCTGAACGAGGACCTGGAGAAGGTCAAGAACTGGCAGAAGGACGCCTACCACAAGCAGATCATGGGCGGCTTCAGGGAGGCCAAGGAGGCCGAGGACGGCTTCCGCAAAGCGCAGAAGCCCTGGGCCAAGAAGATGAAGGAGGTGCCAGGGGGCAGTGCCCGCAGCAGGGCAGGCTGGGTGGCCAGGCCAGGGAGGTGTCTGCGGGCAGGCGGGGGTCGGCACACTGCCCCAGGCACTGTGCCCCAGGGGAGCAGCACCACCTTCCAGGAGGAATGGCCCACTGTGGGCAGACAGCACCATGGATGGAGGCCCACGGGAAGAGGGGCCAGTCCCCATGAGAGGTACCCAAAGGGCATGTCATGGGGTGGACACTGCAGTGCCCAGGAGGGACCTCCATGGAAGTGGGCACCTGGAGCCACAGCCAGCAGTCCCTGCCATGCAAGACCACATGTCCACCGCTCTCCTGGGGTGGGCGGGCAGGCAGCAGCTCCGAGGATGAGTGACCACAGATGTCCCTCCTCACAAATGGGACCCTTGTATGCCCTATCCCCTCCCACAGCTGGAGGCTGCCAAGAAGGCCTACCACCTGGCCTGCAAAGAGGAGAAGCTGGCCACGACTCGGGAGATGAACAGCAAGGGCGAGCAGTCGGTCACACCAGAGCAGCAGAAGAAGCTGCAGGACAAAGTGGACAAATGCAAACAGGATGTGCAGAAGGTGCCACTGGGCAGGGGGTGATGGTAGCTGGGGTCCAGGGGCCCCTGGAGTGGAAGATGGCCAGGAGCCACACCTGGCAAGGTCTCATTAGTCTCTGTGCCGGTGCCCGCAGACGCAGGAGAAGTATGAGAAGGTGCTGGACGAGGTGGGCAAGACCACACCGCAGTACATGGAGGGCATGGAGCAGGTGTTTGAGCAGTGCCAGCAGTTTGAGGAGAAGCGACTGGTCTTCCTCAAGGAGGTGCTTCTGGACATCAAGCGTCACCTCAACCTGGCGGAGAACAGCAGGTACCTGGCACGGTGGGCACAGCTAGCAGGCCTGTGGGTGCCCTGGCCCACCGATGAAAGGGAGGAAGGCTATCTGGGTGTGTGCTGACCCACGCTGGGCACCCAGGAAGTGTGTGGGTGGTGCGTGGCTGGCGTGCAGTAGGCACTCCGACCTGGGCCGCCCTGCTCCCCCAAATGGAATGAGATGCGGCCCTGGCGATCCCCTGCCCTCTACTCCCCCTGTCCCCGAGTGCAGCTACATCCACGTGTACCGCGAGCTGGAGCAGGCCATCCGGGGGGCTGACGCCCAGGAGGACCTGCGGTGGTTCCGCAGCACCAGCGGCCCCGGCATGCCCATGAACTGGCCCCAGTTCGAGGTGAGGACATGTGGGGACGGGGAAGGGGACCCTGAAAAGGCTCACAAGGCCTGGAGGTGCAGTCCCCAGAATGACTGCCCCCTGCCCCCACCAGGAGTGGAACCCAGATCTGCCCCATGCCGCCGCCAAGAAGGAGAAGCAGCCCAAGAAGACGGAGGGGGTGGCACTGAGCAACGCCACCGGGGCAGTGGAGTCCACATCCCAGGCTGGGGACCGCGGCAGGTGAGGGTGCCCCTGGAGATAAAGAGCAGAAATAATGCAGATGGCTCTGCCTTCTGTTTAGAGCTGACCTGAAGGTCACTGGTTCCGGAACCCCTGCTCCAGTTTGGCAGTGTGGGGGCCTTGATCCTAGATTGGGGGGAGCGCCCTAGGGCTGGGCCATTCTGAAAGGGTGCTTCCTTCGCATCTCAGCGTCAGCAGCTACGACAGAGGCCAGCCTTACGCCACAGAGTGGTCGGACGACGAAAGCGGAAACCCTTTTGGGGGCAATGAGGCCAACGGAGGCGCCAATCCCTTCGAGGATGACGCCAAGGGCGTCCGCGTGCGGGCACTGTACGATTATGACGGCCAGGAGCAGGATGAGCTCAGCTTCAAGGCCGGTAAAGTGGGCTGAGCGGCTGGGGCGGGACGTGGGGAGAGGCCTGGGCCTGGATTGGGTGTGAGGGAGGGGTGTGGTCTGGGGGCGGAGCTTGGACCTGAATTGGGCGGGGCTTGGGGAGAGGCCTGGGTCTGGGTTGGGTGTGGAGGATGGGTGGGGTCTAGGGGCGGGACTTGAACCTGGATTGGGCGGGGCGTGGGGAGAGGCCTGGGCCTGGATTGGGTATGGAGGAGGGGTGGGTCTGGGGGCAGAGCTGGGGCCTCGAATGGGCGTGGTGTCTGGGCGGGGCATGGAGAGGCCTGGCTCTGGATTGGCTGTGACAGAGGGGCAGGGCCTGAGCCCTCCTCTGGGATTAGGGAATTTCGGAATGGACTGAGGTGCTGAGTAGAATAAAGTGGGGCGGAGTCTGGAGACGGAATTTAAGGAGCAGGGCTGGGAGCTGTGAAAGGAACCGTGGATGGGTGCTGGGCATCAGAGTGGGCCAGTCCAGGTGAGGTGACGTGGGTCCAGGCCTCTGTGCCAGGAGATGCATGTGGATGTTGGTTTAGAACTGGGGTGGGGCCGTGGCCATGGCCAGCACCCAAGGCCCAGTAAACAGGTGGGAACATTGGGACTATAACGCGGAGGGGGCTTTGGAGGTCTCACTGGGCCGAGGGAGGGCCAGCTTCATGCGCCTGTCTGGTCAACCATCCCTTCCTGTGTTCCCTTCCCAGGCGATGAGCTCACCAAGCTGGGTGAAGAGGACGAGCAGGGCTGGTGCCGTGGGCGGCTGGACAGCGGGCAGCTGGGCCTCTACCCCGCCAACTACGTGGAGGCCATCTAGCTGCCTACGGGGCCACTCCCTTCCTCCGGTCCACCTTGGCTCCTCTCCCCCCTCCTCCCCGCCCCCTCCCCTTGCCATAGAGTTCCAGACATATTTTCCGATCAAGCTTTTATTTTTTTAAAAGTCAAAACAGAACAAAAAATATAAAGAGACAGAGCATTTGCAGGGCCACCTGGAGGCCAGGGTGGTGGAACTTGGAACGATGGCCCCGGGGTGCTGAGGGTATTAGGACTTAGCCCAACATCGCATCTACTCTTCGGAGTCCACCAAAGAGTCTCCTGAGCCCCGAGAGACGTCTGGATCCACCCGCCCTGTCTCTGTCGCCTCCCTGCCCCAGCCCGCTGCAGATACCAGCGCCCCCTGCTGTCTGAGCCTGGCTTCCTGACCACTCCTCCTCTCCCCCCACAAAGGGAGCCCCCAATCCTGAGTCTTCCACTCTGCCCAGGAGAACCTTCTTGTCTTAGCCCCATCCCTTAGGACCAGTGGGGCTGGGGGAGGAAGGGTCACCCTCCTTCCCTGTAGAGGTTCCCAGGGGCTCCTAGGCTTCCCCAGGCATGAAGACAGGTGAGCTGGACGGAGGGGCAGCACCACCACGTACCGGAGAGAGCAGAAGGACACTGAGCCCTCAGCCCAGGCTGTGCCAGGGCCGTCTGTGGACCAAGACCCTTGTTCCCAGCTGCCAGCAGCATGGGTAGAGTCCCCTCCTTAGAGCCACACCCCTTGGTCACTCGAAGAAGCCCTGCCCCTCCTTAAATCCCCAAACCCAGGGCAAAGCCAGCAACAGTAGCAGCCTCCTCCCGTTTTGCGGGGAGAGCATCTTGCCCAGTCACCCACCCCTGCTCCCTCCATATCTGTCCAAACCCTGGAATCACGGGCTCAGCATCAGCCTCCATGAAGCCAAAGCTTGTGCCCGAAAGGCTCCTGGCCTGACCATCCCCACCCTTCTCTTCCCTCTCGGGCCTGGGGAGATGCTGGGAACCCATGGGCACTTCCAGCCTGGGGCCATCAGGACAGGCCTACAGTCAGGTGGAGCAGGACAGAGTACCTCTGGCCTCAGGGGCGGGACAATCCTCTATCTTCCTGGCCCCCCAACCCGCTGAACATTACCCTGCTGGCAGCACCCCCATCTCTTTGAGCCTGGGTGCCAGTTAAGGGACCCAGGGATGTGAGGAGCAGAGGACTAATGGGTGTGGTGAGAGCAGTATTCCCGGTGTCGGGAACCCAAGTAGTGCAGACCTCTCCTCCCTGCTTTGCTGGTGCACTGGGGCTCCCTGCACCTCCAGGGGCTCCACACCACTCCTCTGGGCACCGAGGATGCCGACAGCTCTGGCAGGGGCCCAGGCTGGGGAAGGCCTTGCACAGGGTCAAGGATGGTGGCACCCCAGGACCGGCATGCTGCCGGCACCCCTTAGCACTGTCTGGTCTCCACCTAAGACTCAGCCTGGGCCTCGGAGCCCAGTGCCCTCGCCCAACCCACAGTGGGGGCTGGGGGCCCTGCCCCTCCCCGCTTGCCTGCAGGGGGAGGAATGTGGCTCACCTGCGCCTGGGACCCAGGCTCCCCCTCTTGGTGCCAGATGCGACCCAGGCCTTTTCCTTTTAGCCCTTAGCTGCCCAGTGCTGGGCAGGGACTGGAGAACCCAGCCCTTTGGAGCCCCACATCCACAGTCCCACGTGGGACCCGCCCTCTGCCCCCAAAACTCCTCAGGGCCTCAAAGCAGAAGGGTCTCCCCTCTGCCAGTCCCCTGAGCTCGGGGCCTCACCCCCCCGTCAGTGCTGGTGTCAGGGCCACGCTCCCCCTGTCCCGTGGCCCCTGCCCACCCCGACCTTCTGCCGCGCCGGCCTGGCGGCTCGGCCAGTGAGTGTATGTCTCCAGTTAGTGACCATTCTGCGGCTGGGCTCCAAGAGGCCCAGGCTGCCCCACCACCGCCGCCGTCTCCTGCCGCCCAAGGCTTCCTGACTCCATTAGTTCCGTCACTTGTGAACCTCCAAGAAGTGCTGTGGTCTCAGCAACGCGCCTGTTTTGTACATGATTGTGTAATTTAAAGGTCTATAAATACAAATATCTATATATATATAAATATATATGTCGTGACTGTATGACTGTGGATAAAGCCCAGAACTGTGTCAACCCGGCTGGATGTGGTCCTCTGGAGTCTCGTGTGTCTTCTTCCGGCCTGGCTGCTTGGTGGTTGGGACATCTGTTGGGGGAGGGGGGCCCAGATCTGGACTGGGTGCTTCCTGAGGTGCCAGCCCCTTGGGTCCTGGGTGCCCAGGGACACCACTGGCCAGAAGGCCTGGGACATCCAGGGTCCCAAACTCATGCGTGGGTCAAAGGTCCCTGTGGTCCCCACTTATCTTTGATTGCCTTTTTCTTTTTCCGGGGCCAGGAATTGCACTGAAGTTCCCCCTGCACACTGAGCTACACCCCTGGCCCTTGTAAATTGTTTTATTTTGAGACAGTTCGGCTGAAGTGCCCAGGCTGAGATTGAACTTGAGACCCTCCTGCCTCGGCCTCCCGTGGTGCTGGGATTACAGGTGTGCAGCACCACTGCCAGCTCGTACTTTCGGTTTTTAAAGTGGAAATTACTGCTGAGGGCTGTGGTTCTGTTACCTGAGGCTCAGGCTCACTGGGTGACACCAGGCCCTGCTGTGCCGCCCAGGGTCTCCCTGCTCTGACACTGTTCCCAGGAGAGCCTCTGGGTGGGCACTTAGGACCAGGCAGGACTGCAGCTCTGGGCACTCAGCGATTCTGCCAGGCCCGGACCCTATCCCAGTGTCAAGTCCAAGTGCGGCCCTGAAGCCCCACCCCCACCCCAGTTGGAGCTCTCCTAGGAGGACGTGGGTCACCTATGTGACGTCCCCCCATACCTGTCTGATGAGATTCTCCTTGAGGCCTCGCTGGCCCTAGCAAGCCGGGCAGGGCACTGACACAAACCCAGCCTCCCTTGATGGCATGATGGGGCACATCTGTCATCCCAGCTTCCTGAGAGGCTGAGGAGGGGATTGCACATTTGAGGCCAGCCTGGGCAATTTAACAAGACAATGTCTCAAAACAATTTAAAAGTCACATCGGTAACTCTGGCATTATTTAGGTCCTGGGTTCCACCCCCAGGACTGAAAGAAAATCCCAGCCCTTTACCCCAGCCCTACCTTGCGCCTTGGCGTGTGCTTGGGGTGGTCGGAGGGCCAGGGAGGAGTGCGGGTCCACTTGCCACCTCCCCTCCCTACTCCCCACCTCCACCTCCATTTGAAGCCGGAATCGTGGAAGGCAGAAGGTCGCGCTGGCCACTCTCCAGAGCTGCTCCTTTAGTCACAGGGAGCCCAGGAGCAGCGTCCGGGGCGGGGGGCACCCTGGCCAGGTGGGGTCTGCACAGGGAGCCTGTGGGCAGCGGCCAGCTTGCAAGGTGTCACTGGATGGGCGTGGGCCTGCCAAGAGCTACCTGCACCCCCAGAGCCTCCCTGCCCTCCACTCCAGCCTCTGACCCCACCTGCGCTTCCCAGTCCCTGCCTGAGGTCTGCCAGTGGACCCCACCCGGGGCGCCCAATCCAGGCCGAGGCTCCAGGGCCTCGCGAGGCCAGGGCGGGCTGGCCGGAGACAAAACCAGTTGGTTGAGGCAGTTCTGGCTGCGGTCCAGCCCGCCCCCTCCCGGGGGTGGGAGACAGCAGGGCCCCCTCCTCCTCGGGTCCAGTCCCAGCTGGCAGATGCCAAGGCACTGTTTGCTCACTGCCAGGAGTAAACTTTCTTCTGAAGACAATAAAATCGCTGGGGGCAGAAGGCAGGAGTCCAGGGCCGCAGTTAACCCTCGGTGGCCTGGCTTCCCCTGTTCCTGCAAGCGCGGCTGCAGACGGACGAGGCGGAAGGTTATGGGCACCAATGGTGCCCACCAGCTTTGAGGCCGGAGGGACGGAGGGCAGGGACGGGAGAGACGGGGGCTCCCAGGTCTACTGTCAGTCGGCTGTGTGATTGTGACAAGTCCTTTAGCCTTTCTGAGCCCCGCGTGTCGCTGTGAAACGGGCCTACGCACTGCCGCAGAGTTCTGCTGGGAAGTCAGAGGTGCCTGGCATCCAGCAGGCCCTCAGGACACCCGCACTGGTGAGCGCCGCGACGCAGGCCAGGACCGCGGGCGCCAGGTGTGGCCTCCCTGAACATGCGCAGATGCGTCAGCCCCCTCCGGCCCCCGCCCCCGCCCTGGGGCGCAAGATATGACGGTCCGTCTTTGGCCTGCAGGCGTCCCTGTCTTCCCCACAAGCTGCTCCCCACCCACGATCCCTTTCCTCTAGGCTCAGCTCAATACCACCTTCCCCTGGGCACCCCAGACCCCTGGAACTCAAATAAATAAATAAAACGCTTTTGCAGTCTCGGGAATTCATACTGAGCTAACATCCCAGCCTTTTAAAATTTTTTAAAAATTTATTTTGAGACAAGATCTTGCTAAATTGCTAAATGGCCCAAGCTGGGCTCAACGTGTCGTCCTCCTGCCTCAGCCTCCCAGAGAGCTGGGATCACAGGGGTGTGTGTGTCACCCACCACACACGACTGCTGTGACCGCTTGACCACCGTTGGGCTCCAGGCTGTCCCATCCCCTCAGCGACCCTGGGGAACTTGTCCGTTTGCTCACGTCCTGGCTCCCGGCTCAGATGCAGACGTCTCCTCACCCCAGGCAGGCCTGGGGCACAGCGGGCAGCAGGGGTTGAACGGAGGACTCCCCACTCTTTGTGGCCACGGCCACGTCCCCGCTGTTTGGCACGCTGCTCTGGGGGGGGGCATTTTCCTGGGAGCAGCCCCGTGCCCCGCGTCCACTAGGGCGCTGTACAGGTCAGCAGTGGGGGCCTGGGTCCCAGGGAGCTGGTGCACCCCTGGCCGCAGTGAGCCACCCTCCCTGACCTTGTGCCCGGGCACCTGACCCCATGCTGCCCTTGGTCCCCAAGCCCAGCCACGTCTGGCTGGGGCAAAGGTGGCAGGCCGGCGCGTGGCCAGGGTGGCCTCAGCCTCAGACAGGGTGCACGAACTGGTAGACCAGGCGCTGGGAGATGTCCGGCTTGCGGATTATCCCCTTCTTGTAATACTGGCGGATGGAGCGGCTCAGCTTGTCGTAGTTCATGGCCGGGCGGTTCTTACGGATGCCCCACAGCCGGGCCACCTGGGCGGAGTCCTCGATTTTGAAGATGCCTGGAGGAGGGAGGCAAAGGTGCAGGCAGGCCAGGAAGCAGAAGGGCAGACAGAGACCAGCAGGTCAGCAGGGGACCCCGCGGGAGCTCCAAGGACCAGTCCAGGCCTTGGGCCTCGGGCACCTGGGGGCAGGGGCAGGCTTGTGCATCAGCGGGCTCAGTGGGGTTCCAAAGGTCCGCCCTGGGCTCCCGTGGTGGGGCTCAGAGCCTCTGCAGGAAACCCTGCGCTTGTTCAGAGTCCAACAAGGGGCCTCCCACTGCGTTTCCCCTGGGACATCACGGTCCCCCTGATCCCCCCGAGGAAGTTAGGCTGTTTTCCTCTTCCTGGTGTTGGGGGTGGAACCCAGGGCCTCGAGATGCTGGGCAAGTGCTCTGTCACCGCTACACCCTGGACCTGATTTATTTTGAGACGGGGTCTTCCTGAATTGCCCAAGCTGGCTGGACCTCGCCTCCCTCCCGCCTCAGCCTCCGCAGCAGCTGGGGTTCCAGGGGTACCACCACGCCCAGCTGGGAGCTGTGATGCTTTGAGGACCAAGACTGAGACAAGGCGGAGGACCCTCCGTGGCACAGGGTGAGGCTGGGTCCCACAGATGAGGACGTGGAGCCCACCCAGACCCCGGGCCGGCCGATGGCAGCGGGGTGTCAGCACTGGGCCGGGAGCCCCCCGCTCACCCTTGTCCTTGTTGAGCCAGCGGATGAGGCGGCCGTAGCTGTGGGGCTTGAGCAGCAGCTCCCGCAGGAACTGCCACAGGTGGATGGGCTGCCCCGAGCAGGAGGAGTCCACCTCGCTGTCGGTCCAGCTGTCCTCGCTGGTGGACGCTGGCGGCCAGGGAAGGGCGGTGGGTGAGTGAGCAGCCACAGCCACCCTGCCTTCCAGCCGCCCTCCTGCCCTGCCCGCCCAGCTCACCGCAGCAGTGGACGGCCTCGGGCGAGGTCCTCTCCTTCATCCAAGCCGCTGTGGGGCAAGAGGAACAGCTCGGGGACCCAGGAGGGGCCCAGGGGGAGGTGGGGAGTGTTACTAGGCACCGTGGTGGGGCCACGGAGCCCCTGGTGGTGGCTGGGGTGTCCCCTGCAGTTCCCTGCTTATCACCAATCCACAAACAAGCTGCTTCGGGAGAGCTGGGCTTCCAGAGCTGGGGCTCCTGCAAAGGTCCCTGCCTCGCGTCCCGGTGTGGATGCGTGCCCTGGGGCTCACCCCAGAGCTGGCAGGCCTGGGGGTTGTTGTTCAGGGGCCCCCAGCTGCCCAGGGGCACTGAGTGAGGCCTTCCAGCCCCCTTAGTCTCCCCCTGGCCTCCAGGCCCATCTCTCCCATCTCCATGACAACAGCAAGGAGGAGGGGGCACATTCTCCTGTCCTTGTCACCACCCACTGGCCTGGGCCTGACCTGGGGCAGTGCTGGCCGCTGGTGGGTCCTGTGCCTGGGTCCTGTCCCCTTCTTCTCTCCAAGTCCTTAAAGCAGGGACCCGGAGTGATTGAGCAAAGGGTGCACAGCACCCAGAGGGTGCCCCGTGCCACAGAGACCATGTACCTGGGTAAGCTTGCAGGTGGCCATTGAAAAGTATAGGGCAGCTAGGTGAGATGGCTCACCCCGTAATCTCAGGGCTCTAGGAGGCTGAGGCAGGAGCATCTCAAGTTCAAGTTCTGTTTGGCCGATGCAGTTCAGGCTGGCCTCGAACTCTTTCTGCCTCAGTGTCCTAAAGGGTAGGATTGCTTTTTTTTTTTTTTTTTTAATTTGAGACAGGGTCTTGTGGAGTCACTAGATTGCCCAGCCTGGATTTGCTGGATTTGAACTTGTGATCCTCCTGCCTCAGCCTCCCAAAGTGCTGGGACTAGGGGTGTGGACCTCTGTGCTTGGCTCTGACTTTCATCTTCTGCGCTAAACTCCGGCTGGCAGCACGGTGGGTTGGTGCGTTTCCTGGGGTCACAGGGGCTGAATTCCCAGAGGGTCCAGGCTGGGGTGGGGCCGCTCCTGACAGAGGGAAATCACCCGCCCGCCCTGCAGCCCCGAGGGCACCTCGCCCGGCTGTCCCACCTGACTTCCAGATGTCCAGGTGGGCGTGCAGCACGTCCCCACCCAGGGGCGAGCGCTGGCGGAACTGCTCCTCAGACAGGGCGCACAGCTCCTTGCCCCCCAGCTCCTGGAAGGCCGTGCCCACGGGGGGCAGCCGGTACTGGTGCTCCGTCCACAGGAGCCACTTCTGCACGTTGCCGGGGCTCCAGTCCGCGGGGTCTGGGGAGAGATACCCAGGGCTCCAGAGGCGGCCAGGGGCCCTTGGGGAGGGCGCCGAGCCCGGTCTGGGCAGGACTAGGGGCCCTGCAGAGGCGGGTACCCCAGCAAAGAGAGGAGTCAGAGGACCCTAAAAACAACACGGCTCAGGCCAGGGCAGCTGCTGGCTCTGCGGCCCCGGGGCCCCCAGGTCCCTGTGCCTTTAAAGGACTTTTCATCGGGGCCCCAGCCCTGCAGGGGAGGGATGGTGGCACTAAACCAGAAACACCTGAGACCCTTGGCTACTTCTTGCTTCCCCAAACCCTCAAGAACCAGGGGAAAACCGAACTAGGGTGGCAAAGGTGCCCAAGGTGCCTGGAGAAGCTCCAATCCTGAAGTCATCACGGCGGAGGGCGCAGTGCCCCGACCCTCAGCAGCCTCCCCGGCTCCCCGCACTGGTCCCACCCAGCTGGTCACTCTCTGAAGCAGCCCTGCAGTCCTCCCGCATGTCGAGGTGTGATCAGAAATGTGGTGGATGCTGCTGCTGCGTGCCGTCCCGCGGCAGGCGGCCTGTGACAGCCTTGTTCCCTGGCTGGGGAGCGGGTGACTCCTGACCTCCTGAGAGTCGGAGCCACTGGGAAGGGAACGTTCTGGGGAGAGGCTGTGCACGGAGGCAGCCGGGACAGCACAGCCAAAGACACTCAGGACAGCGCCCAAGCTGCTGCGGGGACGGCCGGGACCACGGGTGAGCGTGTCTGATGCCGGGAAGGGTTTTGAGAGGGATTCGCGTCAGTGTGTCTTTTACCGTAATGCATTTTAAAATTTAACCTCACACTGCTTTTCGCTCCCCTCTCACCGGGTTACAACCCCACGCATCGCGTCTTCCTGGTACTTTACAGAGGAGGAGACAGAGGCCGGGAGGTGCGTGGTGGCTGTCCAGGGCATCAGGCGGCAGGGGCGGCTACGGGGCAGCTATCGGCCTCAGAGGCCAGGTGGTCACTGGTCACTGGCAGGGCACACAGGTGGGACTGGGCTGGTGGGCACGGTTACTGCAGGGGCGAACACCGAACACCTCGACCTCCTGTCATCAGCCCACTTCCGCCCTGAGGTCAAAGCGATCTGTTTCTGTCTCCATTGTTCTGAGGGTGCAGAGACTTCCCGGGGCGGGGTGTGACAGGAACAGGCAGAAACAGGAGGACCGGGCCATCAGGCCAGCGGCTTGGCTGCCCATGGGACTGCTGTGGATGGCGGCTGGGTCTGAGGCCCCGGGAGGCCCCAGCTTCTTTGAAAAAGCCGCAGACGGGCCAAGCCCATAGCCGCCCTCCCGGCTCCTGGGACCCTGGGCCTCCTGGGCCCCTCCTCACCGTAACGCCAGCCCAGGGACACAGGGCCTTTCACACTGTGTCCCCACTCAGTTCCCCAGCCTAGGAACAGGGCTTGGGGAATGGGGATAAGTAAGTGCTCAGGGTAGAATTTACTCCACACAGGTTTATTTATTTATTTTTCTGATACTGGGGATCAAACTCATGACCTTGTGTTTGCCAGGTAGGCGCTTACGCCACTAAGCTAAATCCCCAGCCCTTCACCGCTGTTTATTGAGCAGCTATTATATCCAGGTGCCATTCGAGGCACCGGGGTGTGGAAATGAACAAGCAAGGGGTAAGTCCCTGCCCCTTGGCGTGTGTGTTCTAGAGGGAGACACAGATAGTAAACAAGACAGGGAAAGCCGCAGGTCTGATGGAAGTTGGCACAGAGAGGGGCCCACGGGGGTGAGGACAGGAGCCGGAGGTGGCAGCAGTTTCCAGGGAGGGGCCAGGAAGGCCTCACGGGGATTTAGCTCAGTGGCATAAGCACCTGCCTTGCAAGCGCGTGGTCGTGAGTTCAATCCCCGCTACCAAACAAAACAAAACGTAAAATGAAAAAGGCCTCACTGAGCTTGTGGCACCTGGGCGGGGACCTGATGGGGCCCCCGGGGCTGGTGCTTCAGGAGGCTGGACAGAGTGGAGAAGAGAGTGGAGCGGCCCCGGAACTAAGCTGGGCTCCCCCTACCCCACGCCCGCTACGCTACGAGCGGCTCGGGGGTGGCCGGGCCTCTCCCAGGAAGGCTGCAGTGCTGGGGAGCCCCCACCCCACCGGACGGCCGCCGGGCGCTCACCGGCGGCAATGTTGAGCAGCTTGCAGGCCGTCTCGACGTCCTTCAGCACCTCGCCCACCACCATGGACTGCACCTGCTCCAGCGAGTGCTCCTCCAGGGCCAGCCCGCCCGGCGCCAGGTCCAGGCTGCCCCCCGGGGCCTGGCTGTCGATGACCGGGCATTGCTCGGGCTCCTCGGGTGGCTCCTCCCGGGAGCTGGGCTCGGCGCCCTTGACCACCCAAGCGCCGTCCTCGGGGTAGAGCATGTCGAAGTCAGAGAGGTAGAGCGCTGACAGGCCCTGCTCAGGCGTGGCCGGCGGGCTGGGGCTCCAGTCCCCTTTGCCGGGCCCCACCACTCTCCCCAGGGCGGAGCGCAGCGCCACGTCCGGGGTCAGCAGCAGGCAGCCGGGGGGCGTGGTGCTCAGGCCCGGGCTGGCGCTGCCCATGCCGCTGCTGCTCGGGCTGGCGGCCGTGTCTGCAGAGAGGAGAGAGGCCAGGCTGACCGTGTCCCGCAGGGCCGTTAAGCTGGTTGTGGGGAAGAGGGTGGGGGCGGGGGCTTCTGGGTCACTGGGCATGGAGATCAGTGCTGGTGGGGAAGGCAGGGGCAGGGGCCAGGCCAGCCTTGAGCTGCACACCCAGACCCAAGGCTGGCGAGCTTAATGCAACCCTGAGACTCGGAACGGAGGATGCTGGTGGCCCATTTAGCAGATGAACAAACTGAGACCTGGCCAGGGCTCCCTTCCTGCCAGCCTGACCTGGATCTCTCGTGCTTGCTGTGCCTGTTGCTGGGGTGGCAGGACAGAGGTGGAACTTTCCCCAGGGTTATCCTAACCACTGAATCAGTGTGTGGCCTTGGGGAGGGGAACTCAAAGGTTAGCACTATAAAACCCCCGGGGTCCCTGAAACAGTCGGTGAATTATGAGCCTGAGGCTTAAGAGCACAAACGGAAGTAGAAGATGGCTGAGAGGTGAGCCCCTTAGAGCTTCAAGGGATGTTTAGCAGGGAGGAAAGAGGCCAGCGCCCTGCTCTGGGAGGCTGAGGCAGGAGGGTTGCTCATACTGGGCAACTTAATGAGACCTTGTCTCAAAATAAAAATTCAGAAGGACTGGGAATGCAGCCGCTGGTTAAAACCCCAGTGCCACCACTAGAAAAAAAAAGGAAGCGAAGGGCATCGTTTGCGGGCAGGGCAGGCCCCCTTGAGTGGGGCACCAGGCCCTCAGGCCCAGCAGCCCCTGGGCGCTCAGTGGCAGAAGCTGCATTCTCCAGCCGCCCCAGGACTGAGGGTGGAGCAGGCCTTTGGTGACTTGGGTGAAGGCGTCTGGCCGGGAGGGGGACTGGCGGTGGCTCTCTAATGGCACCTACGTGGCAGTTGGGCACCCGGGCTCCCTGGCCATCCCGTCGCCCTGTGGGGCCGGCCTGTGCAGCCTCAGTGGGCGGTAAGTGGCTAGCGCGCATGCAGCCTTCCCAGCAGCTCAGAGAGGGACAGCCCTTCCTCCGGGCTAGCAGGGCTCGGAGACCGGAGCCGGGGAGGACGCGGCTCCCCCCGCCCACCCCCTGGTTCAGTGCCAGCCTCCCACCTCTACATGGCAGCCCTGCCACTGCCTGCCAACGAGACAAAGGCTGCTCCCTTTGCCATCGATTCTTCCTTTCAAGGGCTCCTTTAAGTGACAAGGAAGAAAAGGTCAGGGCGGGTGGGGTGGCAGGGACAGAGGGGGCTGGGGCCCTGGGGCAGCGGGCAGGCCTGGCATGGTTTCAAGTCCTTCTCTGCAAATACTCCTTGTGTCGTGGCCGGCGTTATTTGCCCAGGTAGTGCGAACAGCCCGCTCTGCCCAGGCCCCACCCTGGCCGGTGCCCACGCCCTGCCCAGGTGGCTCCACCTTGCAGAGCCCCTCAGGCCCCCGCCACTCCTCTGCACCGTCCACGTCCCCGGGGCCCGCGCCTGCCACGTTAGGCCGGGCTCTGCCAGCGCCCGGGCCGCAGGCCAGGGGCAGCGCTTCCGAGGAGCAGGGCGCCCGCTTCCTCGCGGGCTCTGCTGGGAGGGCGGCAGCCACTGGGGTCGGAGCTCTGCTGCGGGGGCAGTGGGGGTGGACAGGCGGGGGCAGCGCTCCTGACCCACTGTCCCGTGCACCTGTCCCCTGCCCGGGAGGGTGGCGGCCGGGCTGGGACTCACGCTCACCCCTGTCCTGCTGGGCCGGTTAAGGAGCAGAGGGTACAGGGCCAGGATCCAGAGCTCCCGGCTCCCGGCCCAGGCCGTGTCCACAGCAGCAAATTCCCACCCTGCCCTCTGCACCCCACACGCCGGCTCCCCTCGCCCTGCTAGATGCCAAGGCGCTGCTCCCCAGCAAGCCTGGCCCCGGCTCAGGCGCTCCTGAGTTAATGGTTAACTCGGTGGCAGCGACGGGGTGGGAGGCCAGGTCCCCACAGCCCAGGTCGGGCTGCGCCTCGCGGCAGGGAGCAGGCCGGAGTGCCCCCGGCGCCCCCCATGCCTGCCCAGCTGCCTAGGGCACACCCTGCTGGCCCTGCCACCAGTGCCCGGGAGCCTGGGCCCGGCCCGGCCCTGTAGACGCAGCTGAGGAGCCTCGGGGGGGTCACACGGCTGACCCGAGCCCCCCTGGCTCTGCCCATGGGGCACCGTCCCCTCTTCCTGGAGGTTCATCCTCCCTTCTGCTGCTCATTTCCTCGGACCCCGCGCTGCTCTGGAGGCCGTGTGGCGCCCCAGTGCCCCTGGCCCCAGGGAGTGGCTGGAGCCCCCCAGCCCACTCCTACCCAGCCCAGACCAGCAGTGCCTCCGGGGGGCTTGACGCCAGGCCTGGGTTAGAGGGGGACCATCCAGCCAGAGCAGGGCAGGGCCGTGCCATGGTTCTCACAGGGCTGGACCAGGGCAGGGGTGACATGGGGACCAGGCACCCAGGCTCCACTGTGCTACGGACACAAATTGCCTCTTCTCTCCTGCGCCTGGCGGCCCTGCCAAGGATGCCCGGGCGACCCGCGGCCTTCCTCCCCCGGCAGCCCTCCGGCCTGCACCCCCTCGACTTCCCTGCTCCCCAGCCCGCGCCAGGTCCTCATAGATGAGCCCCAGTTGCGCGCCCGCCCACGGGGCGCCTCTGCAGGGCAGGCCGAGCGCAGAGTGGCAGGAGCTGCCCGTGTCACACAGCACAGCCAGCGCCAGGCCAGAGGCCTCCTGACACTCAGGCCGCTGCCCTGTGGGCCCTGGCCTGGTGACAGGACCGGTGTCCGCCGGGACAGGGTCAGGGGCCGGCCTGGCCCCCCCAGGTCCTGGCCCTCCCAGGGCCGCTGTCTCCCGAGCGATGCCTCCGGCTCTCAAACCTCCGCTTGATCCCTCTGGATTAAGCCGCGTGTGTGGATTAGGGTGCCCCAAGTCCGGCTCCCCCTCCAGGCAATGGGGCCTTGGCAACAGCTGGCGAGGCTGATGGGGGCGGGGGATTAGCCACTGCGGACCCCCAGGACGGCAGGTGGGGGAGAAGGCAGCAGCCAGGGTTAGGGGCAGCGCACAGCTCTTTCCTGCCACTACTTGTCCCGCCCCACACCCCACCCAGGCCGTGTCAGGCACGAGTCCCTGGGGAGGTCCCCGCCTCAGCCCTGATGTCTCCGAAGTCCTGTCCAGCCCAGGCCCCCAGGTCCCCCCTCCAGGCCTTGCGGCGTGGGAGAGATGGGCCGGCACCCACGTGACTCCTAGACCTGCCCTGTCCGAGGCAGCCCAGGACCCGGCTCGGGGGCATGAGTGGGATAGGGTGACGGGTGGCCACCTGCCGGCCTCCCTGCAGAAGGAAAAGGCCCGAGGGAGCCGGGGATGCCTCCCTGAGCTCCCCACTGACTGCCTTCCCTTGCCCCTCCAAACCTCTGCACCCCTTTAATGGCCCAGGCTACACATGGGGACCAGGGGCCTCCTGCGAGCACCCCTGCCCCACCTGCTGCTCCAGCGCCTTGGAGAGGAGCCAAGGGCCTGGCCTTGCACCCAGCAGGGGACCCCCAAGTTCCCCTCCTCGCCTGCCTGCTTGGCCCCTGGAAGTCACGCCCTGAAGAGGAGGGTGTGGGGCTGCCCCAAACCACCCACGGCCCAGCCTGATCTGAAAGAGGGGTCGTGTGGGCCCGGGATGGGCCTGCTCCCCAGGTGTCCTCCTGGACCCTCTTCTAGTCCGTGGACCCCTCATCCCTCTGCCTGACTCTGGGCCTTGGGAGGGAGGTGGCAGAGAACCAGCAGGGGCTGCCTGGACAGCATACTTCAGGCTGGCATTTTGGGCAGGAGGAGGGGTGTGACTCGGTTTCCCCCACTGTCTTTGGAGTGGATGTGCAGAGGCTCCAACAGACCTGACTTACCCTTCCAGCCAGCAGCGCCCCTGCCAGGTTGTCCCCACCCTAGCAGCAGTGCTGGGTCCCCACTTACCCCAGCCAGCGGGGACCCCAGCCGCAGGAGCCCGGGGCCTGGAGCGTGGCCACACCACGCACAGCTCTGCCCACTCCAGAGACCGCACACCTCGAGGCCCTGCCTCCCTGTCTAGCACCATCTCCATTGAGGGCATCTCGCTCCCTGGGGTCCTGCCCCAGCCTCGTCCTTGAAGCCAAGGCCCGAGGACCCCCGAGGTCACCAGGTTCTACGGCTGAGGCCTGGGCACCGTGGCCAACGTCCTGGGCCTCGGTCTCCTTCCCAGTGAGCGGGGGCCTCATATGGTGGCTGAGTCTCCGGGCAGGACAGAGGCGCGGGAAGGCTGTGCCCCCTCCCGGGCCATGTGTACTTAGGAACTGCTCTCTACTCCCGTGTCTGGCGGGGAGGCAGAGGCAGGGGAGGCAGAGGCAGGGCAGACTCTGGCTGCTGAGTCTGCAGGGCTGGTGGAAGAGAGGTGCCTGGAGCCCCATGCGCCCGCAGGGAGCTCTCCGGACAAGGTAAAGGGGCACGGGGGCAAGGAGAAGGCGCTGGGACATGGGCGACGCTAAGTCAGAAGGCCCTGAATGGGAGGCTCAGGGCTGAAAGGGATCCAAAAGGTCAGAAGTGGGCGGGGCGGGCCTGAGGGACTTGCTGGGAGGCTGCGCTGGGAGTGGGGACCCCGCACCCCAGGACCACTTGCCCAAGATCAGAGGCAGCCAGGTCCTGACCCACCCAGGCCCGGCCGTCCCTGTCAGGCAGCTCCTCTCCTGGGGGAGACGCTGGTGGGCGCCCCGGCCCCGCTGAGAGCCGCGCAGGGCCTGGGCTAAATGTCAGGAAGGGCCCAAGGCGACCTGGCCCGCGCCAGTTTGCTTTGGGAAGAGTTGCTCCACCTGCAGGGCCACTCAGCAGGCCAGAGCACAGGGACAGGCCGGGGTGGAGACAGGGAGGGTCCCTGAGCAGGCTGGAGCCCAGCCCCCAGCAGTGAGGGACCCCCAGGAGGACAATGGCGCTGGGGAGGGTGGGAGGACATCCTGCTGTCTGCTGTCCCCCTGTCCCCTAGGAGCCAGAGCCGGGAATTCCCAGCTCCTCCTACCTCAGCACGAGTCAAGCAGGCAAATCTAGCCTGCTAATGTCTAATCAACTCCTACACAGCCCTCAAAGCCCTGCTGTTCTGTCTCCTCCATGAAACCTCCTTTTAAAGAGGACAGGAGTGGTGAGTGATGTGGGAGGGGAGCAGCAGGCCCCATGGCTGGCCCCTGCAGGCCCTGCGCCCAGCCAGTCTTCGACCCTCAGGCACCCTGACTTCTCCAGGTCACGCTCAAGCCGCGTTGCACGGAGCCATTCACCACGGGTCACGTTCCCTCTTCCCCAGCTGTTAATACAGTCGCGGGGACCTCGGCGGTAAACAGTGGGCTCTCCTGGACCCTCTGCTTACTGCTCCACTCGAGCATCCACGGAGCACCCTTGGGTGCCGGTGTCCCGGAAGCCCTGCTTGCGCAGAGGGGCCCGGGGGAAGTGGCTGTAACTGCACCTGGGAGACGCCGGCTCCTTCCCATCGGCCTCCCGGAGTCCCCGTTCCCGTCCCGGGCGCCCACTGCCGCCAGCTCGGAGGCTGCCCCTCCTGCCTTTGCCAGGGGTGGAGATGCCCGCAGGCAGGCCGGGCACACTTGGCTCTGCTGGCCTGGCAGAGCCCTGGCCTGGGCACCTCTGGGCCAGGCGTGTGGGCTCTGGGCAGCCTGAGGCCTGTTTGCTGTGTTACTCGGCCCAGCAGCTGGTGCTGGGGAGCCGCTGCCTTACTGTGGGTCTCGGAGGCGCTGTTTGCTGGGGAGGTGGAGGCAGGAAGCGCAGAGAAGCCCCGACCCTGCTGGCCAGGAGCACGGAGACCATGGGCCTCGTAAAGGAGGCTGTGGGCCGGGTGTGGGCTGCTAGGAGGCCGCAGCTGCTGGGGTGAGAAGGGCCCCCACACACACATGGACACACGTGCACACAAGCATGCACACCCACGCACAAGCTGGACACATGGGCTCTTTGGCTGCCCACCTGGCGCCTCTCCACCCTCTCATAGGGGTCTGGCAGGCCTTAGGGTCCCCCCAAGACCTCTTGGTTGTGTCCCTGTGTGCCCAGACCCAGGCCACAGGGCTTCAGTCTCCCCAGATGCTTGAGGAGGACACGCTGCCTGGTCCTTCTGCCCACCCTGCCCAGCCCCAGCCTGGACCCTCCAGGCCAGCAAGCCCCTGCTGCCACGGCTGGTGAGACCCTTTGGCGGAGCTGCCAGGACTGATGGCCGAGAGGCTGCGGGCAGAGCAGAAGTGGCCGGGCCTCTGGGCTGGCAGCCCCCTGCACACCTCCTCTCAGCCTGGGCAGCGGGGGCCAGCACAGAGCCTGCGGACGGGGGGACCAGGGGCTCCCCCAGGCTCAACAGGGGACTGAGAAGGGGAAGGGACCCAGGCCACAGGGTCGCTGCTGCCCGCAACACAAGCTTCCAACTTTGAAAGCATCCCCAAAGCCCGCACCGTGGTCACGGGGCTCCCCGCAGAGGACACTCGGTGTCCCCCACCAGACTCACCCGCTGGCTGCCCAGTGCCAGCCTTGGAGAGGAGCAGGAGGAGGCACGCACAGCTGGGCCACTGCGTCTCAGCCAGGCATGGGGAGCCGGCAGGCCAGGGGCAGCAGGGCTGGGGACGGAGGTGGCCTCTGGGTGGGCCCTCAGGAGCTGGCCAGTGAATCTCAGGTCTGTGCCTGTGGGGGCCCCAGCCTGTGCCCGAGGCCTCCCGCTGTCACCGTGACAGGGTCTGGCCGGCCGGGCTGGCGGGCACGAGGAGCGCAGGAATGCGCGGGGAGGAAGTGGCCGCTGTGAGATGCAGCCGCCAGCGACTCCCATTATAAGTAATCCTTCCTTATTTACCTGCGCAAACACACTCCCTGCTTCCCTCAGCCCCGGGCGGGCTCCTGCTTAACCCTTCCGGGGCCCCTGCTTGCCCAGGGGTCAGGCCCTGGCAGGGGGCTGGGGTCTCCCCCACACCCACCCCTTCCTCCATCTGCGGAGCCTAGCTGCCAGGCAAGGCACTGACCGGCATGCGGCACCGGGGCCAGCTGGAGGGCTGTGGGCGGGGACCCCAGGTTCCAGGGTGGCTGCCCCCAACTGTGGACCCCCAGAGGCCCAGCCTCCAGGCTTCTGTGTTTCCAGGAGGAACCCCTAACCCAGTGTTCCGCAGCTCTCACACCAATGGCCCCTGCTAAGACGCCCCTGCTCTTCGCTGGCCTGCCGGACACCCTGGCCATCTTGGGTACTGATGCAGGTGCGTCCTGGAGCCTGTGATGCCTACTGAGCTGACGGGGTACTGGGCAAAGCTGGTTACCCCCAAGGCCATTCCCCCCTTTCCTTTGATGAACATGCTATGATTTTTAGCAGGACACATGGCTTCCTGGAATGAAGACCATCCCAGCCTCCCTTGCAGCTAGGTATGACTCTGACCAAAGGGAAGTGTTATGTAACAAGATTTCTAAGAACCTTTTTTAAAAGTTAGCTAGTAAGGCTAGAGGTATAGCCCAGAGGTAGGGCAGCTGTCTAGCATATGCAAGGCACTGGGTTCAATTTCTAGCACTGATAAAACAAAAGAAAAAGCAAAGTTGACATGTACCATTTATGGTCTTTATCCTTCTTCCATCCAGCTGCCTGGAATGTAGCTGTGATAGCTGGCAGTGTGGCTGCCCTCTTGGACCATGAGGAAAAGATGGCAGAATATTGATGTAGAAGGAGCCTAGGTCTCTGAGGACTGTAGAGAAAGAACCTCCCACTCAGCTCTAGACTGCCTGCCTCAGGGCTGCCTGCCTCAGGACTTTTGCACAAGAAATAGACTCTACTTTTCACTAGGTGGGCCTGACCTACTGACCAGGCTCTGCTGTCCTGGGCCTGCTCTGTGGCTGTTTGCACCCATGCCTGCAGACGGACAGGAAGGGGCCTCAAGAGCTAAAATGAGCCACCAAAGTGAGGGGAGGACTTTGCCCTCGCCCTGAGGCTGCCCACCAGGCAATGCTATGGGGGAGGGGAGGCCCTCAGGGTGGAGTCCCAGGCCCTGGCAGAGGTCACTGGGTCCTCCAGGTGCTCAGCTAGTCCCTCCTCAGGCTCCTCTGGCTGGATCCTGGGACACCCCATGCATCCACCGTGCACCACAGAGGCCTCAGGGTCACCTGGGCAGACACACAGACCCAGGGCAGGCGCGGGGCAGGACTCCACCTGGCCAGGGCTCCCCAACTACCAAGCCCCTGACCCTCTGCAGCGCTGGGCACTGAACGTGTCCGGCACAGCTCTGCCACTGAGCTCCCTCCCCAGCCCTTTTGCTTTTTTGAGCCAGGGTCTCAATAAGTTGCCCAGGCTGGCCTTGAACCAGCAACCCTCCTGCGGAGCCCTCTTCTCGGACCACCTTCCCGGGTCCCCTGCTCTCCAGCGGTCACAGACCTCACGCACCCCAAGCTCACGCATCTGTCAGCATCTGATTCCCTTCCGCTCTGTGCCCCCCCCACTCCTGGCCGTACCCCACCCCTGCCCTCAGTCCCAGCCTGAGTCCTGGCCGCAGATGCACAGATGTGACCGAGGCAGGCACCGGGTCGGGTCTGCTGGGTCCTCTCCCTAGGACAGCAGGCCATGCTGGGTGGTGGTTAAGGGGCCCGGGCTGCCCTGGACAGGGGTATTTTCAGGGCCCAGGCCACCGGCCCCTGCCTCAGGGATACCTGGACCTCAGAGGGTGAGATGACCCCCAGTATCCCTCCTGTGGGCTGCCACCATGGGCTTCCTCGTGCTGCAAGGGACCCACTTCCGGCTTGGAGGGTGGGCTCCGGGCCTTGGGTCCAGGCCTCAGCTGGCTCAAGCACCAGTGAGGACATAGCTCCTGCAGCCAGGCCTGTGTGGGGGCAGCTGGGGAGAAGGAGCCTCTCCTTCCCAGCTGGGCCCAGGGTGGGGTCAGTGCACCCAGCCATCCTGACAGCTCTAGGGCCAGTGCCTCTGTCACTAATGTCCTGTTTGTTGTTGTTCTTTTGATGTTTTTTTTTTCTTTTTGAGACAAGGTCTTGTTATGCAGTTCAGGCTGGCCTTGAGCTCACTTTGTAGCCCAGGCTGGTCTTGAATTTGCAAGGATCCTCCTGCCTCAGCCTCCCGAGTATTGGGATTACAGGTGAGCGCCACCACACCCAGCTTACTAGCGTCCTGTTTTAACTTCAGTGGGGAAACCTAGGAACCCAGAAGCGGGAGGTCGGCACTGCGGTGAGGGGCTCAGTGACGAAGCCATGCCCGAGCCACCTCCGAGTACCAGGAATGCCCCCTGCTGTGGTGGGGGGGCAGCGGTGCGGCCCACATCACTGCCCACACCGGCTGGCCTGCCTTGTCCCCATTAACGCAATGGGCCTGAGAAACCACAGCCGATGATAAGAGCACAATTGGCTGTTCTGCTCAGTGGCCAGGGGCTGGGCCACCTGGAGGCTTGGCTTGGGGAGGGGAGGGGGTAGCCTCGGCCCCAGGAGGCCGCACTATCAGCAGCCCTCAAAAATGTACCCACCTTATCAGGCAGCCTTGCAGCTCTCCAGGGAGGGCCTGGCCTTTGTGTCCCCAGCTGCCTGATGCCTTCTACCTGGGCCCCAGGGGATGGCCCACTGGGGTGCCCCCTTCCTCCAATCCCTGGAGGGACCCCTGGTGTCACAAACATGGCACCCCGCATCACGCCCCGGCCATGGGTGCTCCTGGGCCTTGCTCCCACCCCAGCTGGCTCCAGGCTGCACCCCAGCCCCGTTTCCTCCTCGCACCCCCAAGGCCTGCTCCACGCCTGACCCCCAGCCACACCTTCAGCAAATGTTCCTGGGCACCTCCGACCTGCCAGGGGACCAGGACCCACCAGGCCTGCTCTCCCGCGGTGCCGGGGAGAGGGTACACACTCCGGGGGAGGGCTTGGGTGACATTTCAGGCAAGGCCTGAAGGAGTCCAGTTCTCTCCTGCCACGGAGTTAGACTCGAAAACCCAGGGGCGAGGGGACAGCGGAGACGGGGGGAGAGGGGGTCCAAGCTACATGGCTGCCGGGTGGTCACTGCGTTCTGGGGAGCGGGGCGTGACAGGAGGCCCCCAGGATGCAGGCCTGGGGTGGTGAGCAGGGACCCAGCCCCGCACCCGCCCTGCAGCTTCCTGCCCCTGCGTCCTCTGGGACTGCCACTCTTGGCCTCAGTTTCCCCTCCCCATGCAAGAGGGGTCAAAGGTCTCTTCCTTACAGGTCAGGAGCGGTGCAGCTCGGGGTGCGGGGTCACAGCCGGAGAGGGAGGCCGAGTGCCTTGGCACCGGTCGGTGTGAGCCAGGAGCTCTGGCGGCCTTGGAAGGACCTGGGGTCCTGTCTCCATCTCCCTGCCTGTGACTCACTCTCCTGGGGCCGTGTGTGGCCCTCTCCATTTTTACTAACACAATGCCATGGAAGCCAGCGGGGACGAGGTCC
>PVJX010007399.1:0-23173 GCA_004027295.1 Dolichotis patagonum | reverse complement strand
GGCAGGGACAACAGTGGCCACGGCATGCAGGAAGAGGAGGGCCAGGCAGGGAGGGGGGTGTGAGCCGGGTTTGCTTCCCAGCATGGGTTTCCACCTGCTCCCGCCCCACCCTGGGGGGCAGGGGGTGCATGTGCTCTCCAGCCCTCCCTCCACCTTGGACCACCTCTGACCCTGTACCCTCCACTGGCCCTGGGTGGCCTCCTGAAGCCGCCCCACCTCCACTAGTGACGCTTCACTCCTGTGCCCCACGGAGCTCCCGCGTCCCTCAGGGAAGCCAGGACCCCCCACCCCCACTCCCGGGCTGGGACGCAGCTGCTGCTGCAGGACGCCGGAGCTGCCCAGCTTCTTGGGTGTCGCTGCCCAGTGGGCAAGGAAACCCCACACCTGCTGCCACTGGAGCCTGGGTTCTGGGCCCGGCTGCCCTTGGGGGCGCGGGGAGCTCAGATCAGAGCCCGGCAGCCCCTGGAGCAGCAGGGATCCCAGGGCGCCTCCACGGAAGGGGCTGGGGACAGGGCGGGTGTTCGGAAGGCGTGAGCACACGTGCATGAGGGGTGCACAAGTCCTGTGACCTCGTCAGGGTCCCTTTGTCCCTTCGCTTCCCCTGGCCTTGGTTTCCCCAGACAGTGCTGCCCCCTCGGCTGAGGCAGGGCCCCCTTTGTGCACCCTGGTGGGCAGTGACCTGGAGTTTTCCGCACCACCCGCCTCAGAGGTAACAGGCCAAGGCAGGCAGGGGCTGGGGCGACTTGCCACTGAGGTGGGGGCAACATCGGGGCTCCTCGGAGCATGGCTTCAAGAACAGAGAGGCGGGAAGGCTGGGGGCAAGGGCGGCTGGGGCTGAGGACCCTCCCTGGGCGGCCTCCGTGGTAGGCGAGGGCCCAGCTCTGCTGACCTGCCGCCTGCAGCTCCCCTGAGCTCCTCCCCCTCTCTGGGCCTCAGCCTGGTCTTCTAACAGCCAAAAGGCTGGATCAGCTCTGCTGTCACTAGGTCCTGGTCAGTCCTCTGAGCTCAGATGCCCCGGCCTCGCCGGCTCCTCCCTCCGTACCCCACAGTGCTATCACAGGGATCTTCACATCAGTGGCTTCATTTCACCTCTTCTCTTCGTCAGCTTCAGGATGAGGGAGATGGGGCGCCGAGGCCCAGAGCAGGGACCGGACAGGGTGAGAAGCCAGAGTCTCCCAGAGTAGATGGTCCCCTGGCCAGGGGTTGGCCTGTCCTGCAGCCCCGCCACAGATCCCTCCCCAGCTGGGGCTGCTCCCGTCTCACTGGGATCCCGGGGCCGCCTGGCAGGCACCATCTCCCCTGGGTCTGGCCTTTTCACGTGGCGGGCTGAGGCGGGCATTGGTCGCCTCTGCTTCCCTGGGCATGGAGCACGTCTGAGCCTTGGAAGCTCCTTCTCTTGGTGGACCCTGGTCTCCCATGGACCATATGTTATAGATGGGGAAACTGAGGCAGAGACAAGGCCAGGTGGCACACAGCGGAGACCTAACCCCTGGCAGCTTGGCTCAAATAACACAGCCCCAGGAGGGTCCACACCCACGCTCACCAGACAGGGACGGAGAACCCAGGCACCCTGGGACTGGGTGAAACTTCAGGGTGGGGGCTCCATGTCCGGGAATCCGGAGTGTAGGGAGATCAAAGTTTTGGAGAAGAAAGGCCCAGGCCAGGGGCTGGCGTGGAGGTGGCGGGCGGGGTGGTTTGGCGCAGGGACACCTCACTCTGGTCAAGGTGTTGGGGCCCCTCAGCACCCTGGTCCACCACACTGGAAACCAAGCTCTGCCCCACGGGGCCCTGGGAGCAGAATGGGGTGTCCTCTCCAGGGTTGCCCCATGTCGCTCGTGCAGGTGACAGGTCAGAGGGTGCCCTGCAGCAGGGCGCACCCATAGCAGGCTCTCAGCACCCACAGCCAGCCAGGGAGGCCGCAGGGCCCCCGTCTCCTGGCGGAGGAGCCGCTCTTGCCCGTGGCCCCGAGTCTGACTGCGTCTCTTCAGAAGGGCACAGGGGCACCTGGAGAGCAGGACGATGACGACGGAGAGGTGGGGGCTGAGGTCTGGGGAGCCCCCTTCCAGGAAGGCGGGACCTCAGCCCCGTGACCTGCAGCCCTCACACCTGGCTGGGACGGGAGGTGTCCCACTGGGTGACCCGGCTGCTGCGGCCTCTGGCGGGTGGGGTTCCTGGGAGGGGCTGTTTGTTTCCGGGGGCACAGGCCGGGGGTGGCTTTATGGTGCCATCTGGAAGATACAGCACGGGCGGGCCTGGCTGGCATAGGGCCCGGGCGGGGAAAAGGGACACTGGACACAGTGAAGAGCCGGCCCCCAGCTGGTGCCTGGCCCCAGAGGAGCGCAGGGGGCTAGGCCAACCTAAGTCCAGCAGTCTGACCGTGACCCCGTGAAGCAGGGGTGACAGGTGAGGACACTGAGGCCCAGCAGCTGCCTAGATCCCAGCCCGGGTGCGAGTGACAGTGGAGCCTGTGTCCTGCCCACCTCTCAGCACTGCCATACTGGTGCTGGGGACCATGGGCAGCCGGGAACTCAGGGGACCCGGCCCAGGCACCCTGAAACCCTCAGCAGGGGCTTCAGCTCCCTGTGGGCAATGCGGATTTCACACAGCCGGGGGGGGGGGGCGCGGGGCAACGGGGTAGACAGCAGTCTTGGGCCTGGGCCTGCAGTGACCTGGTGGGTCTCCTCCGGGGGGCTGTGATGGCCCCACTGTGCTCACTGCTGCTGCAGCGCAAGGTCCTCAGGGCCGCTGTGGGGAGAGACGGGACGAGGCCAGAGGGCTTGCAGGAGGGACCAGCCCCACGTGTCCTTCCTTCCCCACAAAAAAGCTGGGACGGCTTTCTTCCCCGAAAGGGCGTCAGGCCTTGGTGGCTGTGCCCACGTGGCTGGTCTGGGGCAGGGCTGGCTCTTCTCCAGGCCCCAGGTGCTGCCAGGAGCGCCTGGCTGGGGGCCTGGGCGGAGGCTGCCCGCTTCAGCGGAATCCAGCTCAGAGCTCTGGAGTTCGGGGACCATGGTCTCCCAGCCGCCTCGGCACTGGAGTGAAGCCCCAGCTCATGCACGCGGGCACCCTGTCTCTCTCTCTCACACACACACATGCACATGCACATGCCGTACGAGGCTCCTCACCCCTTCTGCAGCTGTGCTCTGAGAAGCCATTCTCTGGCCTCAGACGCTGCAATCCTGGGAGGAGGCCACTTCCCTGAGGCCAACTTCAGCCCTGACACCTCAAGGGCTGACTCCCGGTGCCCCCAGCCACCAGCTTCACGTCGCTCTGACCCCCCTAATTTATCTCCTTGGCATCTCTTTAGGGGATTTTTTTTTTTTTTTTGGTACCGGGGATCGAACTCATGACCTCATGCTTGCCAGGCAGGCACTTAAGCCACTGAGCTAAATCCCTGGCCCCAGGACCTCGTGTTTGCCAAGCATTTTTAGGGGATCTTGAAACCATCCTTCCTGGGCGGGGTTGGTATGAGGACCATCTCTGTCCCCATCCAAATGACAGCACACTGGGGCCAAGGACCACACCAAGCGTGCTCCTTGCTGAGTCCCCAGCTCTGGGCAGTGGCACCCCTTGAGGCAGCTTCCTAGGGAATCTACTGCTGCTGGGCAGGGGGCAGGAAACAGAAACAGGAGTGCAGGGCAGCCCGGGAAGAGGTGGCCAGTTGCCTCCCTGGTGTCTCTGCCTGTCTTTCTGACCAGTGGGATCCAGATTCTCTTGGGTCAAAGGAAGCAGCAGCCCTGGCCGTGACCTACACGACGTGCGTGCAGTGGCTGGCGGGGGCGTGGGGCGGCCCCTTCTCAAGGGCGCATAGTTAAGGTAAATCAGTCTTGTCAGATGTAAGGGCATGGCTGACAGCAAAGCTTGGATTTTCTCCATGGCTCTCTTTGTGGAAGGAACAAATAGGCCTTCGGACCCTCTGTGATCATGCTACGAGCTGGGAATAACAGTGGAACCTAGCTTTTCAGGGCGCTGCCCTCCTGGGAGGGCCCTGCTGGGGGTCAGGAGCTGCTGGGGGGCTGCTCGTGCTCCAGCTGTGGCCTGGGCGAAGGGCCTCAAGGTGTGTGACCATGTAGCAGAGGCCAGCAAGCCCTGATGAGCTCCTCACTATGACATGGTGGTTACACGTCAGGAGAACACTGCCTCCGTCCCTGCCACTTCTCAAAGATGCAAATTCCTCTCTGCTCAGTGCACACTGGTCCTGAGAGCCAAGGCTGCCTCCCCTCGGGGCCCAACCACCGCTGCTGTGGTTGGTGGGCCCACACCCGCACCTCCAGGCCTGGCAGCCGGATCTGAGGCAGCTGGCGTTGGTTCGTTTCCCAGCGGCCTGCCAACGCTCTCTTCCCTGGGGGCCTTGGCTGTCCTTGCTGTCTCCTGTGTCAGGGACAGTCTGGGCATGCGTGGCCTCCCTCTCACATTTACGGATGCTCTGGTCACTGTCCCCTTCCCAAGGCGCTGCGGAGAGGCCACTGCTCCCAGCTGCTGGGTGTAGTACAGGACAGTGCCCCGCTGGCTGGTGGCTCGCATACCTGACTTCCCAGCGGTCTCCCCACCAGGCTGCTGTCTCTATCAGCCCTGGAGGAGACACAAGGGGCCTGGCAGCAGCTTGACACGGACTTCCCTCCCAACCGACCCACGCCACGGCTGCCCCAAGCCTGCACCTCTGGGCAGGCGCCCAGCACCCAGGCCTGCACCTGCTGGCTGGGCCCCTGGGTGGGGTGGGCTCAGCTCTCAGCAAACTGTGAAGAGCTTGAGTGGAGGAGGGGGAGGCCGAGGTGAGCGGGTGAAGGTGATGGCATGAGCGTGAGGGCTGGCACTGACGCTGCCTCCGTGCCCACCTGCGGCCCCGCCTCCATCCCCCGCGCTGCCACTGACACGGTTCCTTGTGGGCACCTGGAGCAGACGTGTTGGCCCCGCACCCCGCCCTCGGAAGTGGTAAACCACAGCAGCCGAACCAGTTCTCGGGCACAGGTTTCTGGGCCGTCAGTCTCAACTGCAGGTACATGTGAGACCCGCCCTGTCCGGGGGCGCCGAACCCCCGGCGGCTGCGCTGGGCTGTCTGCCTCCAGGAACCAGGCTGGGCCCTGACGTACTGGTCCACTTCTCCATCAAGCAAATGGGCCCAGCCTGCTCCCCAGGCAGCCTGTTCCAAGAGGAAACAGGATCTGGGCCCCTCTGGGATGGTCGTGGTCCTCCTCAGGGTCCACACTCTCACCCAAACAGGACGCCATTCCTGGGAAGTTCGCTGGCACTGACAGCTGTGGCCTAGGACAGACCCCAGGCGGGCTGCAGGTGGAGACTGCACCCCACCTGCTCATCCTCACCTCCGTGCGTGCCGGCGACTCAGGTCACACCCAGCAGGTCACAAGGATACGATAAAGGTCACCACATACTGGGCAGTCAGCACAAACCTCGTGAACAATGCCGGACACTTTTAGGATAGTTTAATTCTCACGGCATCTGTACAACTGTCCTCATTTTACACACTGGGACATGATGGACATCGTGGTCACTCAGCCTAGGAGCAGCAGAGCCTGGATTCAAACCCAAGCTCACCTACCTGGGTGCCGAGTGCAGAGGCAACACCTCCAGACCTCTGCCCACCTGCCCTCTCCAGAAGCGACGGGCCGTGTGGCGCCCTCTGCTGCCCTCAGGAGCACACTGCCCAGCTGCGATGCCCACATCCTGGCAGCACTGGCCACGCCTGGAGAGGAGGACTCCCTCAAAGCTCAGGCACATCCCTGCCTGGCCAGGGACCTGTCCCGCTACCCTCTGACTGGGGCCGGGGAGCTGGGGGCTCCTCGGCTGTGTGGAGGCAGTGGGCAGTGACAGCCCTGGAACTGGGGGTCTCAAGTGTCCTGATGGAGCTTGGTGCAGATGAGCGCCTCACGTAGGCGGGAGAGAACTGGCTGCTTCTCCTGGCGCTCTGGGAACTGTCCCCCTCCTACCCTCGCCTCCTGCAGTTCACTTCCAGCCTGCAGCCAGGGACCCCCAAGGCGCACTGGCTGCGTGGCTCTGCAGCTCACACTCCTTCAAGGGTTCCCGAGTCCCGACGGAGGCCAGGGGCTCAGCGCACCCTCAGACCCCTCACTCTCACCGTCTGCACCCCCCAGGGCCTCTGCACTCCCGTCCTCCCTGACGGGCCTGCAGGAGCTCCCCAGCCTGTTCCCTCCGGGAATGCCGGCCTGGCCCCGCCCCGCCCCGCCCCGCCCACTGCAGCCTCCCGACAGATCACCTCTGTGTCTACAGCTTCACGAGGGCAGGCATTTTTCTCTCCTTGGTCACCGCTCTGTCCCTGGCGCCAAGAAGCATAGAAATGATGTCCAGTAAGCAAATAAATGAACTGTGAAGGGCCACAGGCAGAGTGGTCCCCAGGCTGGTGCCCCCGCAGAGGTTGCAGCCCTGGACGAGCCGTTTGCATGACACCCTCCCCCCAGACTTGGAAACAGGCTGCGGGGAAGGCCGTGCTGGCCCATGCGCGGCTCTCCCCCCTCCCGGGGTCTCCAGCACGCGCCCCCTGCCCTCTCCCCATACCCGCCTGTCGGGATCTCAACCTCACAGAGCCCTCCGGGCCCCTCCCTCACCCCGGCCCCTCCAGGTGACTCTTAATACCTTTCAGCTGCCTCACCTGCACGGCTGTGGATTAAACAAGGTCACTCACAAAAACAAACTGTTTAATAGAAGCTGGTCAGTACTGGCCAGCCGGTGTTGCCGTGATTGCAGTGGACACTCTGACATGTGCTGTTTGGGACAGAAGAGCAGCATGGTGGGCACGTGGAAGCCGGAGATCACAGCCTGGACCAACCGCAGCCCACAGTTGACCATGGCTGTACCAGGTGACGTCCGCTCCCTCCAATTCCAGCAGGTTTGGCCAACACAGCTGCGTCTCACAGGCCACCACCCATCCTCACACGCCGCTGTCCAGGTTGACCCAGGGACCACTGACCTGCAGGCTCGTTAGAAATGCAGCCCCCTGCTGCCTTCCCCAAGGCCTGTTCAGTCAGAAGCTAAGCTTTGACACGGCATTGCCCTGGGTGGCACCACCTCAGAGCTAAGGACTAAAAAGCACGCACGGTCCCAGGTATAAACCAGCACATCTTCATCTATGGAGACAGGCAGCCAGGACCCATTCTCCGACGGCCTGCTCCCTGCCCATCTTTGAAAGCTGGGGTAGCCACAAGGGCCCTTGGGGACTATTCTCTCGGCAGTGGCCACGGCTGGGTCACAGCGGGCAGCAGAGGGAGGGGCCTTCTCAGGAACAGGGGAGGCTCCCTGTTACAACCCAAGCTGGCCAGGGAGGTGGTGGGAAGCACCTGTTTGTTCTACCAGGAGGGCTGGGCCCCACCCTGAAAGTGCCCCAGATCAGCTGAGAGCCCCCCACCCTGTCACCCAGCCCCCGTGGGAATGGCTCAGGTCAACAGCTACCACCAAACTTGCTCCTTCTGCACAGGGGCCTGGTGACTTCTTGACAGGTTACAGCCCCAAAGTCAAACAATTTCTGCCAAGCAAATAACTGTTCAGCAGAAGGGGTGTTGAGGATGGTCTGGGAGGAGGTCGGCACTGCCAGGGACCCAGGTGATGGGGTGGGGCCTTCTGCGGAGAACAAACAGCTGCGGGTGTCTGGAAGGAAGCAGGATGCAGGTGCGCTGTCACGGGATGGATCAAGGACAAGGACACTTGTCTGGGGGTTCAGGTCAGCTCCCAGGTCCTTCGCCCTGGGCTGTGCTAGGCTGATCTGAGGAGTCTTGCAATTGGGCCCTTGCATAACAGCCCAGGCCTCTGTGTGTGGTCCAGCCAGACCCACCTACACCCTAGACTCTCCAGCCCACACCAGCATTTAGAACAGCTTGGCCAGGCAGCAGAAAGGGCCAATGCAGGGCTGGCTTTTCTGTGAATTGACAATAATGCCATCATGTAGCATTGTCACGTGAGGCCAGTCCTAGCCCGCCTCAGCCTCGGAGCTGAGACTCACGTAGCACGTCCCTTTTCTGCCCTCACCGCAAACACAGGGGTGTCCATGTGGCGAGTTCTGAGCTCTGATGACTGCTACAAATTCAAAGGAGGCCAGGAAACCCACTTGCGGTCACACCGCTTAGCAGCATCTGCTTCCTGTCCCATTGAGGTTACTGGCCGCCCCGTGTGGATGCAAGCAGAGGGGCTCTGGTTTACTCACCTTGCGGGCTTCCAGCCCAGCCCCAAACCTACCCAGCCCTCAAAAACCAGGGGCCTTACAGGCACCTGGCGACCACTAAAATGTGTTCTCTCTCCCAAACCACGGGAGCCGGGGTCCAGCTGGGAATGAGAAGGCATCCCCAACGCCAGCTCGCCTGCTTTCCAAGAGGAAGACGTCCAGGCCACTCTGCCCTGTGCGATGTGCTGGCCGCACCACCAGGCCCCAGAGATGCTCGTAGGTTGAACAACACTAACTTCATGCGCTGGGGACAGAAGGGTGATCAACAGAGGCATGGCACTCTAGTGACCTAAAGGCCATCTGGAAGCCATTTTGTGACCTTTCTGGTCACTAACCCAGGACCGACTTCCCCCACATATAATGAACCGCACGGTCTCAGCTGCCCCACGGGGAAGAGGGAAAAGTCCCAGAGACACGTGTACATCGCTGTGGGCCCCGCTCTGTAGGTCAAGCAGGTTGAGGGCGTAAGAAAACAGACACAGGAGGGAAGTTTTTGTGTGTGTTAATTTAATCATACAAATATCTGTTTACACGTAAGGAAAACCTCATCATCAGCTCCTCCTAGGCACCACGAGGCCCCACCAGACACCCACCAGCTTGCTCGCCACACACACAGCTGTCCCAGGGCAAGGGCAGCACCGCTGCTCCCACACTCACCCAGGGACCAAGGGCAGGCGACGCGGGGCAGCCCTGCCGCACTCTCCTGCTGGGGCTCAGACTGAATTAGGGGAGGGGTCCGCTCTCTGACCCACTTCTCGGTTCAGCGGGCTTCAGGCCACCAGCTAGTTCTGTGAGTTCTCTCCAGGCAGGACGTGCCTTTGATGGGCTTAGAGCCACAGCCAGTCCTCACGAGGAGAGAGAAGCTGTTTCTTGTGGAAAACTGCCCCAAATTCAACTGTCCCCACAGCAAAAGAAGAAGAAAAAAAGGCATGCACACGTGCACACACATCCCCACACACACCCCTCACACCATGCACACAGATGGGTTCCTCCCCACTGCACTCCTCCGTCTCCCCAGCCTGTCACCTAAAGATGGTGGCTGTCCCACCTCTTGGGTTTCAGACACCGCAGTCCTGCTGTGCCCAGTTCTGAGGAGCAGGGACTACGGGACTGAGGCAGCCTCTACCACCTGCTGGACCGGGGGTGGGGGGACACCCTCCTCTAACCCGGCCGAGGCATCCGTCAAAGCCTGCCCCTGCCCTGGCCCACTGCAGAGGTCACAGTTCTGGACGTGCACAGAATCGTCCGTCCACCTACAAGCAAGAGGGGCAGCACGGCCCAGGGCACCTGGCGTGGGGCAGACAGGGAGACAGAAGAGCAGGGGTATGAAGCTGCCCAGGCTTCTGCAGGGGCAGCGGAAGACACACTGCTCCGAGGCTGGCAAGCAGGAAGAGGGGCACTGTGCGCTCCAGGGTGGCAGTGTCCTAGGAGATTGGCACCAGCGGCAGCAGCAAACCGGTCTGAGGAGGCTTTCAGACTAAAAGCCATCCTGAGGCCTGTGGCCAAGCACCCAGAAAGGACTCCCCTCCGCTCTGCTGGGGCGCGGGGTACCGTGTGCATAGAAAGCAGGCACTCTGGGGAAGCCAAGGCTAGTCCCGCACAGGCCCTGCACCACCCAGGGCTCCACCCTTCCCCGAGGCTGCTGGAGCAAACCGAACACTTGTGGGAAGTGGAGGTGGGAAGGGAGAATTTCATACAAGCTTCCCACCCACAATCAAGCATTTAAAGACAAGTCTCACAGACGAGGAGGAACCCCACACACTTTTTAGAACTCAGACACCAGAGACAGACAGGCAGACCCTCACACCACAGGCTACAGGACCCCTTACAGCCAGCCACTCATCCCTGGCCCCGCTTTGCTCACCCCCACCCCAGTGCAGATGGGGGTGAGGGCACAGGCAGGGGACCCGCTACCGCACCCTAGGGGCAATCCCTGGCTCTCAAACCAACCAAGACTCAGGGAAGGAGGGGCTGAAAGGAGGGACTTTGCATATTCTCGTATCTTTGGCAGACAGCTGTTCTAGCCTGGTTCAAGCTTCCCTGGAGACATCCACATCTCGACCTGCTTGGAATCCACGGGACACCAGCGGGGCTCCCCTGCCCACCTCCTCACCGAAGCCCAAGCTTCCTGCTGGGGCGAGAGGCTCTCACTTCCACCTAACTGCGGTCTCCAAGATCAAGGAGTCAGTGACCCTGGCCCTTCCCCATGACCAATTCCTGGCTGGGGGCTGTAGTTTCGTATCTTAAGAGCTCAGCCTCCATGGTCAGGCTGTGCAAACACCACAAAGGACAGCTGCAGGGAAATGGAGGGGGAGCTGTGTGACAACTGGGAAGCACAGGGTGCCGCTCCCTGGCCTGCTGCACACTTGCTGGTGAGCTGCAGCCGCCTCCCGGGGGCAGAACTGCTGCGGGGTGAACGGGGTGCAGCCACGCACGGAACGGGGAGCGCAGTGAGCATGACGGTCTCTCTTTGCCAAGAGAAACAAGCGCGGGAAGCGATCTGAATGGTTGCTGGGTGTGCAGGAGGCCGCCTCAGCCTCAGGAACGCCCATCACCCCAGATCTGTCCTTGAGGCTTCCTCTGCCTGCCGGGCCGCACCGCACCGGGGGAAGTTTGGTCTTCAGAGAGGTTCTGGTGCTAACAAGCCACAGGGTTGACAAATACAAATGTCAAAGGTGTAAATCAACAGAAGATTAAAGGAACAGGGGAGGAAGGGCAAACTCATTGGCTGACGCCAATAGAAACAGGAGCCAGGTGCCAGGGTCCTGCGGCGCTGACCCTTGGGGTCTGAACCGCTTCTGGAGCAAGCACTTTACCCTCGTTACAAAAATAAACGACGGAGGGGGGAGATTAACGTGCTCAAAACTACAACCTCTGTAGGCAAAATAATTTCTGTTTAAAAAGATGGCTTATTTTCCCCCACTTAGAACTTGTTCCTTCCCCGAGTGCCCCAGTGACCTGTTAGACTGACACCTAGCGAAGGAAACCCCAGGTGGCCGTGCCGTCCCCAAGATTCGGCACTCACACATGCACACCGAGTTCACGCCAAACTAGTCTGTTCTGCTGCTTCCTCTTCTGCTGGGATGGGGAGGCAGAGCCAGGGGTCCAGGTGGCGTGGTCTGCAATCCAGAGGAACCCCTTGCCCTCCCCCCCCAAAGTCGGGCCTTCTGTCTTTTGTTAATTTTTCTTCTTGGTGACACCCGTTTAAGACTGGCCGAAGGGGTAAGGCCCGTGGAGCCCCTGGAAGAGAGTGAAGACAGTCAGTGATGGCAACACGGCAGAGCAACTTGACAACCAAACCAAGAGCAGATGGGCTAGTTCCTGGAGCGCAGAGGGCAGCTGAGCCACAGACACGGCCGCAGGACGCCCCTGTCACACAAACCTCAGCGGACCGAGAATCAGGACATTTCAAGCTGCTAAACTTCTCACCGAGCCACACCACTGCAAGACAGGGTGGCTGGAGAGCCCGTCTGTCTTGCAACTGCTCTATTGGCTGGTGCCAATCGTCCTCCACCCACGTGGCAAAGCTTTCCTAGTTCCTACTTCCTGACATTGCACCCTCCCCGCCCGAGAAGAGCCTCCCACAACACCTTCACTGCTGGTTAGGAAAAACAAAATCAATGCTTGAGAAAGAACGATGTTTACCCAGCGCCTAGGGAACAGGCAGGTCCAGGGGTCTGTCCTTCATTGTCTTTTATTCTCACCTCGGCCCTGCCAACCAGGTGGGCGCATCCACCCATGCCCATCCGAGGTGCCCACTTTACTGCGTGACTTCCAGACTTGTTCAAGGTTGCGTGGTTGTTAAGAGGCAGAGCCAGGACTCAAAACCAAGTCTGATGAACTGAGCGTTCTTGCCCTGCCTTGCCACATGCTAACGTTTCTTCCCCATAACCAAAGGCACTCTCTGTGCTGCTTGGCTGAGTGGAAAAGACTTGGTGGTCTTACTTTCCCCTTACTCAGGAGACACGAGATGTGCAGACACCAGTACTTGCTGAATTAGTAGCTGAAGATGGGTATTTCTCAGACTCACCCCACCCCCAGATCACAAGAAGAACTGCCCTTCCAAAGCCAGGTCTGTAAACTGCTGCTTAGGCTGGGGACACATGCGGCTGGATCGTGCCATCCAGGCTCCAGGAGGCGTGGAGCGGTGTTGGCTGGATGCCCCACGCTCCAAGGTAGAAGGCACAAACGCACACCTGGGAAGGGACACCAGGTGCCGCTTCCTGCTCCATCATCGGCCTGCCAGGCGACCCTGGACCACTCGTCCTCACACCACCTCAGCTGCCCTCCATAGACCTGCCAGACTTAAGGTTCTAGGAGCAGACCCAAAGTGCCCAGCTAAGGGGGCTGACAAACAGTATTCTAAGAAAAATGCCCCTGCAGGGTCAAAGCTGCCGCAAGCGGGGAACGAGAGGTTGAAGTTTGCATAGCTCCTTCAGCGGAGGGCACGCACAGAAGCCTCCTCTCACTTGCCGCCCCGCAGAAAGCCCACAAAGGCAATGTATCTCTAGCTGCTTTGGGGATTCGCTGAACAAAACATGCTGAGATGAACATGGAGGAGGGGCAGCCAGTGCGGAAGGAGCATGTTCAGCACTCAGCATGTTCTCCTGGTCCTCCGAAGAGGCACAGAGACCAGCATGATTTCCGGCCGAGGAGGTGAGGTGACTCATTGTGGAGGGCACAGGACTGGTTAAGTGGGGCGACTGGTGTGCAAGATGCCCAAATGCCATGCTGGCAGCCAGCTATCTCTGCAACCACAGCCCCCACTGGCTCTACCAAGCCTGGGCTGGGGCGACAGAGGCCTGACTCCACTGTGTGGGGCTTGGCAGGAGTCGCACACAGCACAGGTGGGAGGGGAAGTGGCACGGGCAGCTGCTCTGACTCGGCACTTGGGGTGACAGCATCAACCGCAGCTTAAGTTCCCGTCAGATCCCGAGCCAGTCGCTACCGCGAAAAAAATGCACCAAGGAAAGGAAACTGGAACAGCAAAGAGCGTGTTTTTATGAACACTTCCACCTTTATTCTTTTCACTGCTTTCCAGTCTGAAGCAGGCACGGCTGTCTGCAGGAGTTACGCGGTGATGCCAAAGAGCTGTTGTACCTTCCCATGTGACAGATGGATGAAATAGGTTCCATGTGATTGGCCAGGGGACGGGTAAGTGTATGTTCAGGTTTCCCCTCAAGTCTCAGCCTTCAGAACACTTGGGTGGGGTTTAGCAGCTTAGATTATGGTTACCACTGGCACTTGTGGGCATGTGCCTTTCATGAAGAAAAAGGCCAACTCCCTTTTACCCAGAAAGTGGCATACTGGAGTGACTGATGTTTAACTGATAAAAAGGTAGCTTGAGGCACAAGATCTTTTTTTTTTTTTTTTTTTTTCAGTGCTGGACTGAACCCAGGGCCTCACACACGGTAGGCAAGCAGTCTGCCACTGGACCACATCACTAGCCCAGGACAAGATCTGTTTCTCTTCCTCCACATTAACTACCACCAGTTCAAGGAAGAGAGGAGCAAACTATTTCAAAGCCACTTTATGATCTGGACTCCCAGTGTGCAGGATGGTGGGATCCCGGAACACAGGCAACACAGCACCAACTGCAGAGGAGAAAGCTGGCGAAGATTCCAAGAACGGCTTGTGTGGGGCACTATGGTAGGAGGCCGGGCAGCAGGCGCCTTTCCGAACAGAAGGTGGGGAATGTTCCAAATGGAAGATCCATCCACACTTTAGATTCTGCTCAAGTTCTAAGGCCTGGTATAACAGGTTCCGGTGGCCAGCTCCAGCCAAAAAGTAGGGTTTGGCAATACTGAGAATGTTCATTCTCTTCTGAGGCCTAATGACTTTTATCTGCAGGAAAGCAGATACCAAACGTTAACTAACCTGACATCAGTGACTTATCTTTCATAACAGCTGTGCCATTATTAATAAGGAAAACAGATCAAAGGGTAGATGTATCAGATGATTCCAGAGAACACTGAACTCAACTCTGACCCCAGGCAGAATTAAGGCCATCAGCATGATTATAAAACCTAGCGCACTCAGTGCAGAGAGCCACCCTCCTCTATGAGGAATCATATCTAATCTCACAGGGCTCTGCCAAGACCAATTCATCCACGCAAACAGTGGATCTGAATACTGGAGGCCAGAAAAATGCCGGCTGGGCATTGTGGTACACCTCTGTAGCCCCAGCTATTCCAGAGGCTGAGGCAGGAGGATCATGTGAGACCAGGAGCTCAAGACCAGCCAGGAGAATAGAGCAAAAGCCCATCTCAAAACAAAATACTTTTACAGCTGCCTTCACATCTAATGGCCAGTTCCCTAAGGTGTGCCTGACTTGTACAGAAATGGGTCTTCAGAGGCTACACTGCGGGGAGCAGCTCCATGCCCTTCAGCTTCGCACCACACCTCAGGGAGCACTGGGGCCTGGCTGGCTGGTGACCAAGCTAAGCACGAAGGTCCACGCTCTCCAGCTAAGGCGGAGCAGCCTCTGTGCTCACCGGCATGGGAGGAGAGGTGTCTGCCTCAAGGCAGCTGTATGATTACTGTACCTGCGTCAGGCCCTGTCTGCACCGCCGTGATGCAATGTGACTACTGCAAGTCATACTTCGGCTAAAAATTTCCTACTTCTTATTTTAGTTGATTTTACTAAAATATATTTTAAAGAGAACATTTGTAGATGTAAGTTCAGTGCCACCCATCACAATTTTCTAAACCAATTTAAGATCCAGTACTTGTGAGCCTGTCCTCAAAGCAAAGCTCAGAACAACAGTCTGATTTGTTTTTTTAGTATTTACAGCTGTCCCTGTGCAAGAGCAAGGGACACTCCCAGCCAAGGCCTCGGCAGTCAGTGATCTTCCACGTGGGCCAGCTTCAGTGTCAGAGCTCTGAAATTCCTCGTAAGTCAAAACGTTTCCATGGAGCACCCCCAGAGCACCCTAACCCGAAATGCTCAGGACAGAAGTGCTCTGCATTGGGAACACGTGTGTGTACGTAGCAAGGTATCTTAAGGGCGGGCTCCAAGTTTACACATAAATTCATTTATATTTCATATAAACCTTATGCACATAGCCTAAAGGTAATTTTTAAAGTATTTATTTTTTTGGTATCAGGAATCAAACTCATGACTCGTGCTTGGGCCACTGAGCTGAATCCCCAGCCTGAAACGTATTTTCACAGTCTTGTTCCTAAAACAGTGGTTTGTGATGTAGGATTTTCCTCTTGTGGCATTCCATTGGTGCTCCTGGAGTTCAGGTCTGGGAGCACTGGAGATTCCTGCATTTCAGGACGCCTGCAGCCATAATAACGTCAACTGTGCCCCACAGCACTACTTCACCCGCAGAGCTGCGGACCAGACCCGGGGCTTCAGCATCTCAGGCAAGCGCTCCGGCCCTGGGCCGCATCCTCGGCCCCAGACGGCTTTGTCACAGGTTACTCACCAGCTTTCCACATCAGCAGCCCGAGCTGCCCTGTCCCTGCTCCTGTGTGGGTACCTGTGTTACCCAGAGGACACTGCCACAGCAGTGAACCAAAGGAAGGAGCTGCCCAGCGAGCCAGCTGTCCTCCAGCCATCCAGGAAAAGGCTGACATTCCTACCGATAACAGGACGCCTAAGAGCTTGCTGGGTCACTCTCTGTCTATGTGCATGTGTACTTAGATAAACCACCACAACACGGAAATGTTCACATACCTGCCTTTATTTTGCTTTTATTGTGATTTGGTTTAAATAAATAAAAAGGTCCACATAGGTTAATAAAAAGACAGGAGTGTTTGCTGCACGGCTGCGAAATAACACGCTCTCCCGGTGTACACTGATGGCGGCATCAGATAACACCTTGGCCCTGCTCCTCCTCCTCCTCACTTCCTGGGCCAGTCCTGGTCAGCGCTCCGCCCGCCTAGGGCTCCTTTTGTATCACTTATGTACACTGAATGCAAACACAGAAGAATACAGGGTTTAGTGGTAAGCCCGGTCCTGATCTGCACCACAAGCAGTGTGGTGTGGTGGGGCTGCTCACAGGCCTGGCCTGTCTGGCAAGGGCCAGAGACTGACCAGGCCCTAATCAAGCCGCCCTTCGGTCTCTCATTAATTAGAAATGAAACTAAGGCTGTTGGATTCACAGGCAGGATAAGGAGCACACTCCAGGAATATTCAAACCAGGCCCCTCCTGGACACAGCCGGGCCCCATCAGCACGAGGAGCCCCTTGCAGATGATTTAACACTGCTGATGAAACCATTTTCATGTGGAAGTCCTCCCAAATTCACATATGCACATGACGTACTGGCCAAGGGTGGGTGTGAAAATCAGCCAGAGAAAAAGGAAAACGCACTGTAGGCATAAAGGCTGATCACAGGGCAGGCTTAGTTTATAGCCTTCTGACTGCCCAACTCTTTGAAAGCTTAACTCAGCTGTGAGTGTGCTGAGTATTCTTCCCCTCCTCTTTCGGGGTACGTGCTGCTGGGGACTTAACCTAGAGTCTTGTACACACAGGCAAAGGTCCTACCACTAGGCCACACATCCTGCCTCTGGATATCTTTTTTTGTTATTATTATTTTTGCTTTTTGAGACAGGGTCTTGCTACATAGTTCAGACTGGTGTTAAACCTGCAGCACTCTTTCTGCCTCAGCCTCCTGAATGCTAGGATTACAGGTGTGAACCACCACACCCAGCTTACTGAATATATTCTAAAAAGTCCTGTAAAACCATTTCTCACACTTACCTCTGTAACCCTCTTTCTGTTGCTTTTGTGTGTGTGTGTGTGTGTGTGTGTGTATGTGCTGGGGATCCAACTCACAACCTAGTGCTTGCCAGGTAGACACTTAGGCCGCTGAGCTAAATCTCCAGCCCCCTTTCTGGTGCTCTTAATTAATCTCAATAGTTCTAGAGAGCGTCCCCCTGTCCATATTCATCCTCCCTCTAACTGCCGTCCACCCTGTGCTGCATTCCCCACCCATCCCTTCTCCTGTCACCTGCACATGCCTGTCCTTTCTCCCCTCCCACATCCTCTCGACATCCCCTTATGGTCTAAGCTACCCAAGGCCAGAGACCAACTCTCACAGCCTTCAAAAATATAAAAATCACAGACAAACAAACCAACTCACCAAGAAGAATTAAACTCAAACATAAATACTGAAAACATTACTTAAACTGGGCGTGGTGGCGCAGGCTTGTAATTCCAGCGCTCAAGGCTGAGGCAGGCAGATCATTTTGAGCTGGGGACCAGCCTGGGCTACACAGTGAGTTCAGGCCAGCCTGAACTGCATAGCAAAACCTTGTTTCAAAAAGACCCCTCCCCCAAAATAAATATATATATTTAAATATTTAAACTTTAAAGTTCTTATAAGGTCATAAAGGATCCTAGCTGAGACCTGATTCCTTGTGCAATGACTTCAGAAAAAGGGGGCATCCTATATGGACTCCCAGTCCCAAAGATCTGTCCTACCAGCTGTGCTAGAATCCAAGTGGTCAGAACTCTCTTGTGCTCATCTCCTAGGGGAAGGAGGCCTCAAAAGGAAAGAGCTGGTCAGAGCCCCTCTGGGAGGGACACCTGAGACAGAAGCTCACCCAAGTTCCTGGCCACACAGCCACTCGCTGCTGTAGGAGAGCTCAGCTAAGGAGGTCAGGCTGCTGGTCCCACTTCCACTCCGCTGCCCTTCTTGTCCCAGCATCACTCTCCGTCTGTCAAGTTACTCAACGGCTGGTCGGCTGGCAGAGACAGTAAGCTGTCTCTCTTCTCCTTGGCCCCAGTCAACCACACTTGGTTTCATCTCACTAGTGAAACTTTCTTTACTCAGAGGTCTCTCAAAGGTCTTCCCTGGAAACGCACCCCACCCTTTAAGCACACCGTCACCGCAGCCAGGTGCTGGCCAGTGTCCTGTGAAAGCGCCTTCCCTGGGTTGCTGCTCGGCCTACCTGCATGTGGCAGCTCTCTTGGATTCAATTCAAAACCACTGACGCTGCTGTCCTGACTACGCCAAATCGTACTGCTTTCTCCTTCCCCGAAGGTCAGCGAGCACTCGGAAATCAACTGGAACCCAATATTCCTTATTTCCACAGGCTAGTCGCCACGGAATCAGACAGCCAATTCTTTGGAGACAGCGCTTAGCACAGGCTGAGCGTCTCAGAGGCTGCGTTAGCACTGAAGCCACTTCTCTGTAAGCAACCACACTGAACTGGCCCTTAGGCAGTGCCCTCGCGGCAAAAAGCCCCAGGCTCTGAAGCCTTGCAGGGGAAAGCCTGCAGCTTGCAAAGGGCTTCACCTGAAGCTGAGCTCTAAGGAAGCCCAGTTCCTTGCCTAAGGTACAACAGCTCCTTTTTGTTGTACTGGTCCTGTGAGATATGGTCGACTCAGCCAAAGAGCAAGCAATCTGCAACCTCCACCTGGAGACAAATTCTCACACTTTTTGAACTACACTTTCAGCTGTTTGGTCCCGTAATTTTACTAGTCTTACTTTGAGGACTTTCACCAGAAATTAAAATGCTGAACTCGAAAAGTTTATGGGAATGAGTCCTTACCACCAGGATGAAGTATGCTGCCAATCCTGGGGACACCAGTTCTGTCACAGCAGTAACAGTATCTAGCATCAGAGAAATCTAACACAGTATTCAGATCCCCAAATAAAATGGAAGGGACAGCTTTGAAGCTGCTGACGTATGAACGGACAGTTCCTGACATATTTTTAATTCTCAGTCAGATAGCAATGTTACAAACAACAGAAGACATTTTCTAAGGCTCACAGTGTTTGCTCAATTTATTTTTAAAATGCATACATGACCCATGCCAATGCAAACACCAGCAAAGCTGGGAGGACTTTACTGGTTCCTTTGGGTTTTCAAAAGAGTCGCCGTAGTATAGTATCAAGCCAGAGTCTCCTGGCCAGCTCCTCCTGGTACAGAACATGCTAAGCTGCCAGAGATCTGGGGCAGGTCCCTCAGTTGCTTGGCCTTGCTTGCTCCTTAGCCAAATTCTCTTGCAGTCCTTGAAGATGAACGAACAGGTCTCTACAACCTGAATTAAGTGTATAAACTACCCCAGAGAATAGCCACCTGACGCTGCTCACCAGCGAACCTCGTGGTAGTGCTGTCTAGGGCCTTAGATTCTTAATGAGTCCCTGGGTTCCAGCCCATGGCCCACCCTCAATTTGCTGTGGGAATGTGAGCAGTCACTTAAAGCTTCCCTATTATTCTGTACACCCACAAAAATCGTAAGAGCATTGCCAATTAAGAATAAGAACAAATGCAATAGGGCGGGGTGTAGCAGAGTGTTTGTGTACACACGTGTACAAGGCCGTGTTCACTTCTTGGAACCAGAGAGCAAAGGGAAGGGAGTGTAGGAAAGATGCTTTAGCCACTACGAGCTATTTGCATGATAGCTAGTATTACGCTTAGTCCTCTCTATACCAGTGAGAGGCTCTTGCACCCCAGGGATGCCTGGCAATGCCTGGAGACATTTTAGGCTATTTTTTGGGGGGGGCATGTTACTGCTGGCATCTAATGGGCAAAGGTCATGGGTACTGTTAAACGTCATTCAATGTACAAGATACACACATACACACACAAAAAGATTTGGGTTTATCTGGTTCAAAAAGTCAACAGTTGTAGTCAGCAGAGAAATCTACGCATACCATTTAGGGATCTGATGCAGTCTCATTGCATTAGACACCCATCTAGGTGATACAACAACCTCATTTATATCTCCACCTCTCAGACTTCTCTCCTAAACCATGCCCTACCTGGACGTGCAACATCCTGCTAGACACCTTCACGGGGTGTTCAAGACATCTCCACCAGATGCTACAGGAAAAGGCCTGACTGCTCTCCACCTCTAGCACAGCCTTTCCCCTTCCACTGATGGTGACTCCACTCTTCCAACTGCTCAGGTCAAAGCCTCTGGTGTTATCCTTTATTCTCTCACATCCCCCACTATCTTACTAGCAATCCTCTTAGCTGTAGCTACAAATTAATTATACATGGACCACTTCTGCTGGGTGAGGTGGCACACACCTGTAGTCCCAGCACTCGGGAGGCTGAGGCTGGAGGACTGCTGTGAGTTCGAGGCCAGCCTGGGCTACAAAGTGAGTTCAAGGTCAGCCTGAACTGCATAGTGAGACTGTCTCCAAAAAAATGAATAAAAAGAAAAATACTCCCTTACTGACAAGTTCTACCACCTCCCCAGCCTCAGCCCCTCATGCTCTTTGCCTCAGATCTCTTCCATAGGAGCCAGAGATCCTTGCACAGCATGAGGTCAGACTACATTTCTCTTCCGTTCAGCATCCTCTGATGGTTCTCTTGCTTCCTCAGAGCAAGAGCCCAAACTTCACAGGTTCAGAAAGCCCTCTGTGATCTGGTTTCTGCCCTCTGACTTCCTCTTCTACTTTCCCTCTCACCCTAGCCATCCTTCCATTCCTTCAACACACAGCACTGGTCACATTTCCACTTTAGGACATATACTGTGCATCCCTCTGCCTAAAACATTCAATCTCCAAAGAGCCTTTGCAGACACAATACCCAACTTTAAAGGGAAAGCAGGCCAAGCCTCTGAGTATGTTCTCTTAATACTCAGTGTGTTCAAGGGAGAACTTTAAATTCATTCCAGAAAAACAAAACCACAGAGACTGTAACTTTTGGTCACAAAGAATACAGACAGGCTTTTTGTAACTTCAAAGAGCTACAGGCATTGCTATTGCAGGAATAAGTTAATGAAAACTCCAAAGCCATCAAAATTTATGCCCAAGTAACTATGAGGTTTTTTAGAATATTTTCCCTTCCTAGAAGATAGAGAAGATAAGGCTTACTAGTGGAGAAGCTACACAATAATTTGGTCAACGACTGACTTGATCCTCACTTGAAATGTAGCCGTAATCTACAGGCACAAAGTCCACAACTACAAGCTCGGCTAATGGATACTTGAGGGCCTAAGTGGGAAGCAAGCCTCAGAGCAGAGCAGTTCAGGAGCCAGTTCAGAGCTGCACCTGCTCATGTTCCCGTCTTACTGCTCTCCAGCTCCAGCTCTGGAAGGGAGGGACAGCAAGTGTCTACATCACGGTGCTGCTGGGCTCACTAAATGGAGCAACACCCATCAAGAACTGAGCTGCTGCCTCTGGGAACACACACTGTGGATCATTGTAAGTCTTGTAAAACTGCCCAGCTTCTGAAAGGATATACACGGATAAGTTTAACAATAATTAGAGTGTCCTTCCTTAGCAGTGAGTGGCAGGTTCACAGCTCTGGGCACTGCACTTTCACTGGCCAAGAAATAGTACCCTTCGCCACCTGTTCCTTGCTGAAGGAAAACAGCCTGGATAAAATACAAATTTTTCTCCTGTCCTCTCACCAGACCACCCTTACCTTTCAGGGACAGGACCCGAGGTTTCATGGCAGAGGAGAGGTTACACTGCTGCCCTCCGACATCTCTTACGTCCATCAGCCCCGCTAAGGAAACCAGCTACCTGCCTTCTGGTTGAACTCACTGCCCTGGGAACTCACTGCACCTGTGAGACCCAGCTCACCCGGGAATCAGCCCCACCGCATTAAACGTACTGGCCACGGCAGCCACAGAAGCCTTCCCATCTCACACAGTGGAGCGTCTGCCTGTCCCAACCTCTCCCGCTACCCCCGGAACTATCTATAAGCCCACGCGTCGACAGAGAGAAAATAAGTCATGTGTGCCTGAGCCGACAGCCAGTCCTGAAGGAAGAGGTGATTTCTGATGCAACAGAGGCTGACTGACTCCTGCAGCGGCTCTGCCGGGTGGGGGGCGCGCAGGGCAGATGGCGCGCAGCGCGGGCGGCGAGGCCGAGGAGTGGGAGCGGCGAGACGCACTCCTCCGCGGATAATAACAGGCTTCTCCTTCTGAACCAGTGCTTGGTGGAAGTAATAACAGTGGCTCAGACTATAATCCAGTTTAAAGTACAAGTACATGGCATATCTCAGCCTCAAGCAGTTTTTTTTTTAGGTAAGAATAATGACACAGTAACAAACAAGTAAAAAAATAAAAAATTAAATGAATTTCAGACCCTTTAAAGCTTCCTCAGTATAAATTCTATTTTTGTGCTGCTACAGACTGAACCCAGGGTCTCGTGCATGCTGGACAGGTGTTCTACCACTGAGCTGCACCTTCACCCCAAGCTCTTACTCCTCTGCAGAAAGGAAGTGAAGGAGCATCTGGCTGCCCTGAACAACAGTCCCTTGGTTTCTGCCAACCACACCTTCTTCCCAGCTATCCGCAATCAGACCATTTGGTATCTCTTTACTGCTCTGGAAAGACCTTCACAGAAAACATCAAGAGAGCTAAAAAAAAAAAAAAAAGTTACTAGCTTACATGTAAGAAAGAGACAAATCTAATTTTAACAGGGTGTTCTGCCCTCCTTCCACACCTCGTAAAGTATTTTGCAATACTCTCCCACAGTCTGACAGAAGCTACCCAGGCCCCTGGATGGGCCCGACTGCTAGGATTCACTTTGGCACGAGTCAACAGAGCGAGGAGCAAGCTGTGTGACTGCAGGTACCCGAGGCTCTGGAGCTGTCACGATAAAGGGCTAACTACAACAGCCTGTAACCTTGGCTCTTTCCCGGACAGGTTAGCCACCCATGAGCTGACAGTGAGGCGGGCTCATTTCTGACACAAGCTAGAGCCAGACTGGTGACTCCTGGGAGGAGGTCAGCACACACCTACTTACTCTGCCACCTGCCAGTCAGTTCTCACTGGGAGGGAGGGGCCAGGCCTTCTGGGCTCTGAGACGCAGTTGGGGCGGGCATTCCCACCAGGAACAGCGCTTCCCTCCAGAGTGCGACCACTGAGTCCAGAGTTTACAATTTTTTAAGAACAGCTGGGGAAGCACTCCATGATGTCCACTTTCTGACCCTGAAGACCTGCCACTCCGCTGACATACCCATCTGAACATCCTCAAGCAATCTTTTCATCCTACCAATCTTAGCAAATTAAACTGTCATTACAGAGACAGCAAGAAATTCTGTCCAAAAAAAAAAAAAAAAA
>PVJX010007398.1:0-71307 GCA_004027295.1 Dolichotis patagonum | reverse complement strand
GTAATTGAAACTATGCTCAACTATAGCAGAGTAAGAGATATGGCGTTAGATACTGTTGATGTCCAGTTTACTTAATGTAAAGTACTGTGTTGCCTATGTTGTCCTCTTCTGATCTGCTCTGTACTGCCCCTTTTTGTTTTATTCTCTTTTAAATTAAAAAAAAAAGAAAAAAAAAGATGGCGCACCCCACTTTGCTGAATTCCAGCCTCTGAGTTCTATCTATCCCACGACTAACACAGCCAATGCAGTGCAATATCTGGAATCATCCTCCATTCCCAGTTCTTATTTACCTACCCCATCCCTTTCTTCCTGCATTCTTCTTCCCAAATCCAAGACATGTTTCCCATCCCAATATTAATTTGTTGCAGTCTGTTAATGCAATAAGTTGAGGCCAAATTGTAATTAATATTATTAATTTTATTTCACAATGCAGTATAACAGTATTTTTTATTATTTAGTTTGAAACTCAGAATTTTCAGACAAGGATTCTAGAGACCAGATGGAGAAAATTACACTGCAAAGAGGGATAAAAATATTTAAACAAGGTTTATTTTACCCTTTCTGCCAAAATCAGATGTGGGTGGTTTGAGAATGGACAGAGGTGGGTGTGAGTGGAAAAGTCTTGTGCATATGCACATGTGCATGTGTGTGCACTGAAACTGTAAAAAGAAAAATGTAAGAGACATGATGATTGGTGTTTTTCTTCTTCCAACACTCTGGAAAAGCTTTTGACCAAGATAAAATGTTTTAAAATAAAATACCCTTGATGCTTAACATACAGGCCTCTCTATCCCCATTTTAAATCACCACATACCTATTGCAAACTAGACCGTGTTCCTTGGTCTCCAGATCCATTTGAGAGCTAATTTTCAAAGTTTCTATGTTTCTAAAAAGCTTTATCCCCTTAACTCTTAAAGTCTTTAATATTTAAACTCTCCTGAATAGAAGGAAAAAACTACCATGTGAAAGTATGACCAAGAAGGAGTCTATGGAAAAATAATGGTTTGTCCAAACTTCCTGCAGTTCAGTATTTATAACCATGCCAGTGAGTTCTTTTGTGTTTGCTAAGATCTAGCTGGAGACTTGTGTAACAGAGGTCCGTGGAGGAGAGATTAGAATTTGCTTGATGTTCGAAGACCATGCTGCAATTATAGGTCAGTCATGTAATCAGCTATTTTATGACCTTGACTGGGATATTTCCATTCTTTTATCCAAAAAAATTCATACTTGAATGAAAATGATAATATAAACATAATAGCTAACATTCACTGAGTGTCTTCTTGACCTTAACATCATGCGAGCCATTCTATATTCTGTTTAATCTCCATTTGAAGGCTATGGAGTCATTATTATCCTCACCCTACTAAAGATGAAGAAATGAAGTTTGAAAAATTTAAAGTGCTTACCAAAGTCACAGAGCAAGGTACAAAGCTGGGCCTCATTTTGTTGGCTGCACAGTTTAACTTTCCTATCCCATTTCAATGCTCATCCAGAAAGCTAACCTACAGATTCTAGGCCTCATCACTGTTGTGCTGAGGAGGGCACAGGCACTTAGACAGGAAGCTCAGAAACGACTCTCCCTAGGATTGGAAAATCAGGTGAACTATTTGAGTCTTAATTTCCTTATATTCAGAAAGTTTAATGATTTCTATCTCATGAAGCTGAAAGTTGAAATGGCAAAACAAGTAAATGCCAAGCTTACAACATTTCATTGTATGTTTTCCCTTTTGTAATCTAAGTTCCAAGCAGTGCATTTGGGATATATCTATAGGGACCATTTTAATAGAATTGGAGAATAGAAGGTGAAGGGAGACTGAGGTCCCTCCATACACAGGGCTCTCCAGTCCTCCCAGGGCTTCACTTTACCTCTGTACAGGAGTGCATAAGGAGGAAAGGCTTGAAAGAAATATATTTGAAGGGCAAACATCAGCCCCAGGACTATGGCCTAGAAAGTGGGATCATGAGGGAAGAAGAAAATACTTCCATCATCAGTGAACTAAAAATTTGGGGGTAATAAGAAGACAAAGGGGGACAGAAAAAGGTGGAGGGGTTAAGCAGTACATGTGGAAACAATGCTGTTGAGATGAATGGAGCAAAATTTTGGAGGGAGAAGCTTAAAGATGAATTACAGCTGGTCAGAAATCCTCAGTGCTGGGAAAGGCTGAAGGACTTTGAAAAGTAGATATATGTTACAATTTAAGGTGATGGAATAAGTCATGCAGTTTCATCTGTCTCTTTTCCAACATATCCAGCTCAGATCAAAATACAAAAATGTTTAAAAAGGAGAAAAATGTCTGAATAAATTTTTTGAAAGGAGAAAATTGAGAGGGCCCAGGCCTTCCAGTGTCAACCTCAGTCGTGAGCTCAAGACCCAGGAGGAAAAAAGCCTGTCACAGACGAGGATGAGCAATGCGCTATGCACAGGCACTGCTGAGGGTATCCCTGCAAGTGCTGCTCCAGAAATCACCAACTGTGATCCTCCCAGCCCACAGGTAAATAATGGAGGTTGGGCAGGGCTCAGGCGGACTGTGAGGCACATGGCGAGGTGGAACCCAACCTTTTCATTCTCACCATCCACAATCACCACCTCTTTGGTGTGACTGCTTCCAGTTCTGTGGACAGCAGGAGCAGGAAGATCTCTGCTTCCCAAACCTGGCCCAAGGTCACCTGAAGACTAGATAACTGACAAAATACACAGGTACCACTCTAGAACTAGTGAGTCTGAAGCTCAGAAATGGGGCCTTGGATGTCTTCTTGGTTTATCTATTCTGGCTCTAGCTTCATTCCACACAGAGGAAAGCCTCCAATGGGACTGCCCACCCAGCTCCTCAAGCCACCTCTCTGATAGAAATCAAGTGTGGATGCAACCTGAGCTTGACACTCTTGTCAGTATCCAGGGCAGCTTGCATCTGGAGGTGCCTGTCCCTCTTTGTGTGAGTCTCCAGTGGGCTGACCTTCCAGATGTTGTACCAAGTCCTGCAGTCTCCAGATGCTGCAGCTAAGATTAGAGGATGATCCCGGAGGCAAGGGAAGGAGACTGCAGCGATACTGCATGCCTCGTTTAGTGAGAGACCCACAGAAATGTCTCCTGACAAACTGCTCCTCAATTGCCTGGAGCCTTTGAGAGACTGTCTAGCTTTCATGGTGTCAGAGTTGGGGGTGCTTTTGTCCTTAGGGATATGGGCCTCCTTCTGGAAAAGAGACTTCACAAATGAAACCCAGTGTTTCTTAGGCATCAGCACTGCAATGGCTGCAGGATCCCAGGAGCGAAAGCTCTGTTTTAACAAAACCTTCAGAGGGTTCTGTGGATCAGGCATGCTCAAATATTCAGCTACAGTGAAGAGAGTCCTGATCTTTTTTTTAATTTTAAAATTTGTATTAGTATATGTATAAAGCACTTAATAATGATCACAGTCCTCATGGGAAGCTGATATGCATACAAAACAAATCTTAACTCCTTTTATATCCCCTTCTCTCTCCTCTTTTCCTCCTTCATCTCTTGGTCACCTTACCATTTTCAAAAGCTCTAACTCCTTGTTCTTGCATTCAGAAAACCTACCTTCTCATCCCAGATAACCTAGTAACTAACAATATGATTTAAAGTCTCTATACACGTCTTTTATCGCAAAAATGGACATGCTAGTATCTCTCCTAGTACCTATAGGAAAGTCATAATCCTCTACTATCACCAAGTTTGATAGTCCAGCAAGTAGTGGTGATAAACATGGTACATGTTTAAATAAAAGTTTATAAAGTGTTTTCACTCTGATCTTCACCATCTTTCCCATCAATTGAATAACAAAGCTGATTCAATTCCTAGTGTAGATATTGGCTCTGCTCTGTCTATTCCCCAAGTCCGTCCTATCACGGCTCTGCCTCTCCTGCTAAGACTTAGTGTTAAATAAAACACATTCTTCAGAAATACACGTTTGTCTATGAAACATGTCAAGGTCTCGTTCAGACAAGGGAGTCAGACATGAGCAATTATGTACTCTATGTTAAAGGAGGATTTAAATTTCTCCTTGCCTTTTCCAGGCTTACCTCCAGGAAGTGTGAAACCATTTCTAAGAGTAAAATATCTCTTCACTGTAACACAGATTGCAAAAAAAACTCCAAGGTGGTGGGCATGGCGCAGAGGGAAAGCTGGACAAATGAAGCTGACCCATCTCGCTGTTAACCACACAAAGTGAAAACAGCACATTAACCTGGCTTCAAGCTGTGTAGCATCTTAAACTAAGGTAGAAACTGGTACCACCTTTACTCAGCAAACAACAGCCATCCAAAATTGCGTCTGGATACTAACTGAAGAGAAATGTCTGAAACAAACCCTGTAGGAGTGTGTGGACGAGGGATTTGCTCTGTCTGGAGTGCAAAGGTGGCAGTGTTAGGTCAAAAAGCCCATATGGGTTAGAAACTGGCAGGTCTTTATCCTTGCCATGGTTCTCACAATTACTACACTTGTGACCTTGGTCAGAAGGCTGCACCTTCTCATTTCCAAAATGAGGACTCAGTGATACTGCACCTCGTGAATAAATGAAAGCATGAATAATAGATGTCCTGTTGTAAAACTCATTGCAGATATAATAAACAGGATTGGTATTTCACTTATATTTTAGTTATCACTAGTGATTATTTTTAATCAAACTCTAATATTGAGTCTTTCAAGGACTTTAAGATGTAGACACTGGGTAAAATGCTCTGGTTTTAACTCTGTGCCACAATATCCTTCCCTGTTAACTGGAATCCAGACTTCTCCAGGCAATATTGTTCAAGCTGCCTCGTTTAGGAACAACACAGGGCTTTTTTCTGTCCTTCAACCAAAACTTCCATCTGATGTCTTTCTCCTATATAATGTGTTGCACTTTCCATTTCTACTTAGGAAAACAAGTCCAGATATAATTATTCCAAGATAGAGAAAATATTTAGTGCTTATAAGTGAATTATTTTAAAACTTTGAAAATTATATTCTTATTTTTAACTTAGAATTGAACTACCTCTGACAGATGCCTGTTCCACATTACTGTCTCATAATATACTGCAGAGCATGCTGTTGAAGGAGAGGAGGCTGCCCCAGACAGTCGGATGGGTGGGTTGTGTCCCAAGGAGCCTTCTCTCCTAGATGTCTAAAGACTCTTAAACTTTAGATTTTAAAAATAAATACAGAAAGCGACCATCGATGACAAAAATTAAAAATCTATGAAATCACATTTTTTATTCTTTACCTCTTAGTTTACTTCTCTTAGTTCTACTCATCTGTCTTGTGATTATAGCCATAAAAATCATTTAGCTTTCTTGTTTTTCAGCTTCTTAACTCTACCACACTCTCTAAAGAGGAATCGAAAAATCATAGCTCCCCAAACATGTATCACTACTCTGCATAAAGATCCCAGTGATCTTGGTCCATTTTGCATTTATACACCCATCTATTCCTTCCTCATTTAATGGACTTAAAATCAATATCTATCCTTGGGCCCAGGATAGAAAGAATAATTGTTACAACAATTTCCTTGCATAAAAACTCCTGAAGAAATTGACATTAAAAATATACCCAATATGTGGCTGCTATTCTGTAGGGTCTGTAACTTACTCAAGTCAATTAGTATGAGGCCAGAAGGAAAAGGAGTCACCTTAAATCACTTGGCTATAGGTTCTACTGTTGTAAAGAGCACTAAATTCCCCCAAAACAAACCAACATTTCCAACAGGCAGGAAAGTGAGAGTTAACACCCACCTTGTTCCACCCAAATTGAAGAGACTGCATATTCAGGCATCCATTTAATCCTTTCTTACTCTCCTTTGAATTCATGTCCTTGCTCATTTATTATACATTAGCCCTCGGCTGGATCATAATGTCACTGGGGGTCCTCCATCACATGCCATATCAATGTGGACTCTGTCTGCTTCCCAGAGAGCCTTAATGCCTGGCAGAGTCTCCTCAGATGCAATTCTGTCTTTCAAGTTGGGCCCCCATGTGTGTAGCATTAATTTCTCTGGCTGCATGTAATTCATTCAGGGACACACACACCAGCTGAGAACCACATATGGGAGTCCAGATTTACAGGGCTTTCTTATGTTGTGCCTTGCCAGCCTAGAGGAAACAATTTTCTATTTGAATTTTGAGTGTTTGCCCTCACTGTGTACCTTGCTAGAGATGGTTGATTAAGAAGTCGTATCGAAGAAGAGGCCCAGTGGGCAGCAGGCTGGGCCCATCAGCTATCCGCACAGCTCTGCAGTGCTTGCACAGACATCATCTCCATACTTCTTGTCACACAGGCTTCAGCTGCTACTGATGCATCTGTCACCAGGGGCCCAGTTTACTCTCTGACTCTCTGACCAGTTTACTTTCGACTCCCCAAAGAAATGTTCTTTCTCACAGTTTTTCCAATTCTTCCTTCTAACTGTGTAGCCACACAGTAGAGATTTTCTATCTCTAAACTTCAACTTTTTAAAATCTGTAAATAAAATGGTTGGATTAAATTAGGACCACTACATTTCTAAGAGCCCACAATACTGAGATCCTACAGCTGGCACTGGACAACACTTGCATTGAATTTCCTCCTATTTCTAAATAACCTGTCTTCATCTCTCCTCCAAACCTTGACATTCTTTTCATTATGACCATCCACAGGCAGGAAAAGAAAAGATGAAGATTGTTTTCAAAGGCTCTGGGCAACATCTGGAACAGAATACCTCGAAGTATCTCCAAAGAAAGAGATTTTGCATTTCTGAGCACAAGGTAGGCAGCTCCATGCAAAATTTAAGTTTCTGCAATTAAAATTTGGGCTTTCTGTCTATCCTATATTTTCACCCAGGCCACCCTAACAATTCCATTTCTTCTCTGTTCTAAACATTTAGTTCTTTTCCTCCTCTCCATACTAAGGTACCAGACCACAGGATGATTTATAAGGTGATAAGTTTTATCTTGAAATTTAAATAGGAGCATCCCTTTGCATTAAAGGTGTCTATATTCATCATTTCTCACCAGTGTGAGGTGTTAAAACACATGCACAAGGCTGTGGTATCCCTGGTCTAAAATTAAGAAACTAATTGAGCCAATGTGACCAAGGAAAGCAGCATGAGTAAGGGGTGCAATTAAAGAAATAATAAGCTAGGGAGGCGCTTGAGAAGCAGAACATGGCCATGGAATTGCAGCAGGATGGAGGAGATGCAGAACATCAAGTGCTCTGGGTCGAGTGGAATGGGAACAATGGAAACACAAGCTCCCAGCTCACGGCAGAGGCCAGGCCACCTTCAGTTCAGCCAAGGAAGAGCTGAGAGTGCAGACACGCCCTATTTTGCTCAAGATTCTAATTGAGACCCACATCCTAGCTCTGAAGCCACTTTAGTGTCCTCATGTAGGTTAAAATAATTCATTAGACTTCTGTTAGTCATTGACCTACAAATGCATTTACATGGTAATTGTTCCTGGTCCACTTAACTTAATCATTTGGTTGTGTCTCTATGCTTCAGAAGACTGTGCCTGCTGGATTGTGACTTTTTCCATCTTTGAAGAAAAAGCACCTTTTGCTGTATAATTGACATGTGATAAACGGCACCTACTTAAGTGACACAACTGACATTATCGAAGTGTATGAATCAACTGTAAATTCAATTCATCACAACAGTCAAGCTGATGAACTTGACTCCTCAGTTATCTTCCTGGTTCTTGGTCCCCTTCCTTCCTGTCTTCTTCTCACCCCCAGCAGCCCTGATGTGCTTCCTGTCACTCTCAGTTTGCGCTTTCTACATGTTTGCATCTGTGGATTCATCATGTGTTTTCTTTTCTGCCTGGATCTTTTCAGCACAATAATTTTGAGATTCAGCTATGTTTCTTCATGGATTAATAGTTTCTTTTTATTAAAGAGTACTATTTGATTGCATAGTTTTTCAGTGAAATAATCTTATCCTTCAAGACTATTTGGATTGTTTTCAGTTTTGGACCATTAAAAATAAAACTTCACTGAGCATTTGCATACAAATAGTATATATATATATATATATATATATATATATATATATAATTTCCTATTCTGTTGAATAATATATATTAAGATCATATATATTAAGTTTTTAGAAATATCTAGGAGCCCATATATATTAAGTCTTTAGAAATTTCCAAAGTACTAATGTAATTTTGCATTCCTGGAAGCCACATAAGACAACTTCTATTTCCCTGTATCTTCACCAACTGATATAGTTACCATCATTTTCACCAAAAAAGAAAAGAGAAAGCTTTGAAGATGTAATCCAGCTCACTATGAGACAAAAACAGCAAATGACTGCTCTGATTTCTTGTGACAACCCCATAAAATGAAGATCTCATTCTGAAAATTGGAAAAACAAGTGTGCCTGCTAAGATCACAGAACAAAAAGTACAGTGAAGCTAGGAACTGAATTTGGGTCTTTGCTCTTGGAATCATTTGTCTGCGATGCTTACCACTTCAGAGTAGCTGTTACAGTGGAAAAGAAAAATGCCTGTAAGCAGATCACAATGATTCATTTCAAATCCACAGTGAGGCCGAACCTTTGATGTCAGTAGTTTTTGCACTGTCTGTGTGAGTATCCTCTGCTTTGAAGCTTAGATTAAGTTAGACTAGGCCTCGGTTTAATTGTTCATGCAGATAGGGAAAACAGGATCAGGAAGATCAAAGGGCTGGCCCACAGCATCACAGGGCCAGTGAGAAGGTGTGTAGGTACAAAAGTAATCAAATGTGTACTTCTAATGTTCTTTTATGCACTACACATGGAATTAGTGTACAATTCAGACTCACTGTATGTTTCTATGAATTCGTCTGCTTCATTTCCCCATGCATAGACTCCAATGAATAAACACTAAGGCCGCTACCCATCATCTACTCTGTGTCTCCTGAACATGATGTGGTGTGGGCAGGCAGAAGGCTTCCCCTCAGCCTTTTCTAATTCACTCCCTGTCTGGCAGGTTCTGTTTCCTTCATAGAAGTCAAAATAACAGACTCCTTTGTCTAGGACTCGTGGCTGGTGGAGCATGACATGGGAGCCAGTAGTGGACAATTCTGAAGTAAAAATGTGCTGGGAGCCTCTGGAGGAAATATTTCTCCCAAATAAAAAGAGATGCACAAGAGGAAATGACTCTAGAATTTGCTGGATATGGTCATTTCTGTGAGCAACATCTGTGGCTGCCAACCACATGGTTGCCATCATACGGTGGATAGGGGGATGGAAAGATCCCACGTGCACTGCTAAACACTATTGAGTCATTGATGCTACCAACCTCAAAGCTGCTACAACAGCACAGTGCAACATACATTTTCCTTATGTTTTCCTTACCATTTAATCCACTTTTAGTCTGACTTCCTGTTCCATATGCTAAAAATTTTAATTGATTCAACTTAAAAACTATAAGCCAGGCATTAGACTAAGTATCTTCAAATAAATGATCCCATTTAATCTGTAAAACAAGGTCATGGGATAATTATTGCTATGCTCATTTTGGAGATAAAGAAACTGAAATTCAGAGAAGTTAGATGACCTACCTAACTTTAAGCAGATAACAAGTGGGAAAGAGTCAAACCAAAGACAGTTTAACTCTAATGTCCACGCACTTTTTATTACACTATGACAAGTTACTGGGGAGACTGTGGTATAAATGCAAATTTAATTAAAAGATATATTCACTTAATTAATTATGAAGACAGCAACATGCTGGCTATTTTATTAAGGTGACACAGTTCAAATATATACATATATATGTTTGATCATAGCAATCTTAAAAAGATAGTCACACTCTTTCTGTTTTTAAAACTATATTTTATGAACCTACTACCTGTCAGACACAAAGCTTAAGATACAGAAAAGTTTGAGATACAAAACAAGTTACAAAGATATAGAAAATGTGATCCTTGTCTTCGGCATTGGATTGGAGAAGTAAGTACCCAATATGTCACAGATGCCTGCAGAGCAGTATTATATGAAACAGTCTTACAAAGTGCTTTGTGATGGTTTATATTCACATTGTGTTAATGAGTTCAGAAACACATTTATCACATCAACACCTGTTGTAAGATGAAGGGTTTCGGACCTCTGAGTTTGGGAAGGAGGACAAATGAGCAGAGGGAGTGGGACCCTGGGAGAATCTGCAGGAGGGGCCCCGGTACTGGTCAGCATCATTCTCACTGGCACTGTGTGCCTTCTCCAGAGGCCAACTGAGAGTCCTGGCATGGACAGAATGAGTGCAGTAGGCATGCCATCCAGGAGCTAGATGGAAGCTTCATGAGGATGGATGCTCACACTGAAATGGATAGGAAAGGACTCAGCATGTGGTAACCTAATTCTTCCCAATATAGCAGGTTGGTGGTGGAAAATAACAAAACAAATAAATTTTAAAAAGAAATTTCCGCATCAAACCAACCACTTCAAAACAGCGATGTGTATCAGACCGCAGAATACTCTCCCCCAATGGAAGTAGTAAAAATCCTCCCCACCTGAGTCATTTAATGTAGCCTGGTTAAAATAATTGGAAATCTGCTCCAGGGGACAATCCATCAGTGGCCAGGGTCTTGGAGATGGATTGATGGGTCCCTTAGAGTCCTACTTCCCAGCTCAACACTTTCTGGGCATTTAGGTGTTCACGTTCTGGACATTTAGGTCTCCATTGTTGTCTTCTATAAAAAGAAATGCATTAGTTTTCTTTCCTTGTAGGCACTGTCAATCATAAGATGTGTATTAATACAAAAAGTGCTTGCTAGAGTGAAAATAGATCTTTTCCGGGTCAGATCAGAGCAGTCTTCTGTGATCTCTGTCACCACTGCTGCCTTTTCTTGGGGTAAAGGGCTCTTACCTCAGCCTGCAGAGCAACGGTGAAGGCTCTGGAGGAAGACTCACTGACTCAATCACCGACTCAGGGACAGATCCGTTGCTCCTTGAACGCAAGTGGAAAGAAAGCATGGGTTCTAGAGGAACAGATTGCCTCCTTCCTGATGCTCAGGTGATTTGGAGCAATCCCCACTGCCCTTCCAAATACCAACTCCCAGTGTACCCTGTTGAAAGATAAAATTCGTATCCAGGCATAGGGCCAAGAAAGCAACCTGGAGCCTTCCAGGGAAGCCTGGAGAATCACTCCACCACCACAAAGGTCCTCCAACCACCAGCACAGCCACTGCAGGCTCCAGTCTGAGCAGTAGCAGAGACAGGCAGGCCCAGAGGAAACGCTCCACCAAAGCAACTTGACACTTTAACAAGTGTTTTAGTTACTTTCTTTCCACAGACGTCTCCCCCTTTCCAGCTTCCTGTTGTTCCCTCTTGTGTTTTTTTCCTCCATTCAGCTAAGGATCTGTGCCAGACACTGCTAAATACCAAGTACAAAAAAGTGCACTGTAGTCTGAAGCCTGTATCCTCCCAAAATGCACAGGTGACATGAGAAGGTCCAGCTTTGGACAGGGGGGTGCCCTCATTATGAAGAGCCCGCAGCGAGTTTCACTGCCCCTCCTATGAAGTGAGGAAGCCAGGAACAGTGTATGTGAGAGCAATGAAGCCCAGCCAGACACTGCACTTGCCAGGCCCTTGACCTGAGACCACATAACCTCAGATCTATGAGCAACATGTGGTTGTTTATGAGCACGCAGTTTCTGGCACTTCTGTTACAGCAGAAGGCATAGACTGAAACACACAGCCAAAGTACCTCCACTGACCCTGAAAAATCCTCCTTCCACTTTTGTATTTGCCAGGAGTTTTCCTCTTCTTCATGCAACATTTGGCAGCTGAATATCCTTGTGCGGAATCTCTGCCACATCAAATTATAAAGAAATGCACTGTTTTTCCTAGCTATGGGTTTCTCCTCCCTGGACATTTTCATCTCTCATCACAGTTTAAGATGGAGAAGACCAAAGGAGTGAACAGCAGGCAATCTCCTTCAGCTTTCTTCCAAGGATGGATTGCAGGTTTTGCTACTGACAAAACCCTGGGTGTTCCTTTTCCATATGCAAAAGAGAGGAATGGGTGCTGGTCCCTTTAATACCTTTGCCATGACATAGATTGGAAAAGGGACTTAAAAAGAAAGCAGGAACTTCCTGTTTACTGTGAGATGCTAGTCTGGTTACCTAATGTAAATGAGGTCCCTTTCAATCTCAGTGTTACAGGAACAACTTTCCCTCCCCACACTGTCCTCCACTGTCATAATTCTAAAAAAACAAGTGAATTTCACTTTGCTGACCTAAGATAAGCAGGGCTTTCTTAACTTCTGCACTCTCTTAGTTTTTAAAGTGAAACAAGAAGTGTTGGTGTTTCCACCTTGATAAATTATAAAATGGCCTTCTACCCATAGCTCCCTGTCAGGTGACCTGAGTGTTCCTGGCAAACGAGTTGCTTCATAGAACGTTCTTCAAGAAAAATTACATTAGGAGGGTGTAAAAATAATTAAATGACATCCCTTGCCTTGGTTGCTATAGAAACAAGTAGATCCTCAAGAAGAAGGAGAGAACAAAAAGAACCACAGTAGAGAGGAGTAGAGATGAGGCCTGGGGTGGGCAAAGTGAACATTTGTGGGCTGGGTAGAAAATGCTGGAGAAATCAAGACCTGTATTCAAAACATCTATGGAGATCACTATATTTAGATACATATAACATTTATATCTATTCTACATTCCAAATGCATTTTAAAAATTTGCATGACTAAAAATAGACTATTTCTTCTACTTTTATTTAATAGTTTTATTTAAGTATCTGTTACCAGATTTGGGGAGTGCTTGCTTTTTGTTCTCAGTTTCTTCTCATATTAGATAAAGAATTTGAATAAGACAGGCAAAAAAGGTGCAAAGTTTATTTGAAAAGTGAAAGCTAAGGGAGATACTGTCTCTATGGAGTGAACTTTATCCAAGAAGGGAAAAAATTGAAAAACAAAATAAAACAAAAGTACACCATAGGGAACACAAGGCGGGCTACCATGAGGAAAACCACCACAGCAAGTTCTTCATGGTGTCTGTGTCCTTTAATCTCTTCACATGCCTTGGGATCCAGTGAGAACCCTATAAACAGGGCCGTAAGAATTATCTGGCTTGTGTATCCTGGAATCTAGTCACACTTACTCCTCAAATCAGCTTTGCCACACTTCACCTTCTTGCCCATACCCACATATCATGAAATTTAATATTCAATTATAAAATACAGTATTGTTCAGAATATTCAGAGTTCTGCCAATCTCACCTCTCTATTTAATTTTAAGCATTTTTGTTCCCCTCAAAACACAGTCAGTGCCCACTGTTAGACACTGCCCACCTCTCCTCCCATGGAACCCTTAGTCTGCTTCTTGTCCCCAAGGTTTGCCTATTCTTGAACGGGAGTGTATAATCCCTGGTTTCTCTATTCCAATGATCTGTCTCTATTTTTAGACAGTATCATGCTATCTTGATTACTGCAGCTTTTTAGTAAGATTTGGTCATGTGACTTCTCCTAATTTATTCATTCTTTTCAAGATGTTTGGATATTTTGGGTCTATATTTTTATGAGAATTTAGGATCCACTAGTCAGAGTCTGCAGAAAGGGCTGACGGGATTTATATCTTTCCTACCATGATTTATTAAACTTACTAAGATATTTTATTGTTTTAAGTATACATCTTTTACATTTCTTTGATTAAATTTGTTCTTGTGGAATTTATTCTCGGTAATGTCATTATAAGTGACATTCTAATTATTTAAAATCCCATTTTCAGATTCTTCATTCCTAGGGTTTAAAAATAAAATTGATGATTTTTTAAAATTTTTGATACCAGGGATCAAACTCATGACCTTGCACTTGTTAGGCAGGCACAGTGCAGCTGAGCTATATCCCCAGCCCATAAAATTGATCTTCGAAAGTTATTGATCTTATATCTTATAGCATTCATAGTTTTATTGTGGATTCCTTTGTATTTCTATAAGAAAGACCTTTTACTAAAAATGCTTTTACTTTTTTTCTTTATTTTAGTTTTTCTTCCATAATTGCTCTGGCTAATCTCCAGTAAAATGCTAACTAGAAGTGGACATCTTATTCCCATCTTGAGGGAAATGTTTTCAGTCTTCAGTCACTAAGTAAATGACACAATTAAGCACAGATAGTCTTTCACAGGGGCTTAGTAGGTTGCCTTATCAACTGGAAGAAGTTGTATTTCTAGTTTTTATTCCCTTGTTACCACGTAAAGTACTTGAGTGTTGGATGTGCACCTGGGAAAAATCATTTTTCAGCTGTTGGCTGACTCTACTACGAATGCCTGTAAGGTCTAATCAGTTCATAGTGTTGCAAAAGTCTTATTTTTACTTGTTGATCTGCTAAACAGCTATTTTGCCTGTTATTAAAAGTAAGTATTTAATTCTTCTATTCTTTTGTTAAGTTAGGTATTTGTCTCTTCAGTTTTGTCAGTTTTTGTTTCATGGATTTGGGGTTCTGTCAACAGTGTGCAAATAAGTTTATAATAATCAAGTTATCCTAATGAGTTGACTCTTTTGTGAGTATAACATGCCCTTTTAAAACTAATTTTTTATCCTGTCTGTTTTTTTCTGATATTAATATAACCATTCCATCTCTTCTTTGTTTACTATTTGAAAATCATGTAATGTGCCATCCTTTTACCTATTCGTGTCTTTGAATGAAAAGGAATGCATTGAAATTTAAATTGTACTATTGAACTTGAAATGTATAGTAATATAAGGTTTTGTTTTCCATTCCATCAGCCTCCATTCTGATTGAAATTCTTAATTCAATTATTTTTAGTATTTTAAATTACTGATAAGGTTTTTACATTTGACATTTTGCTATTTGTTTTCTACACTGTTTTACTTTTTGTTCCTCTATTTTTCATTATTCTGTTATATTAAATATATGTTTTCTAGTATTCTCTATCAATTATTTTGTTGTCTTCCTTTACTACATATTTTATTAGTGGGTCCATAGGGGTTACAATTAACATTTTAACTTGTATTGATAGCACCTTAATTTAAATAGACTTTAAAAAACACTTTATTACAATACATTTTAACTTGTATTGATAACACCTTAATTTAAAAAGACTTTAAAATAACTTTATTACAATGCAACTCCATTACTCTATTCTTTTTTGGCTTTATTGTTACACAAATTACATCTTTTTGTTCAGAGTAGGAAAATTTATTGGGGAATAGCACTAGCTCTTGAAAGGAGGGGTCCTGAAAGGGTTACATCTCTGTTATAAGGCTATCAAAGCAATTTTATAATATTGCCTTATAGTTGTATGTCTTTCAAATGACATAGTAGAAGAAAAGTGTTATAAACAAAAAATATGTTCCAACTTTGTTTCATATAGACCTGCATGTTTTCATTTATTTAGCACTGTTTTTCTTTGTGTAGACTTGAGCAATAGTCTAGAGTTTCTCATTCGGTCTGAAGGATTCCTTCTTGTATTTCTTGTGGGACACATGGATCCATGTTGAGTTTGCTCAGCTACTGGTAACTGGAAATGTGTTAATTTGCCCTAAGTTTTGGAGGAAAGTGGTGTGGGCTCTGCATTGCTCTTCAGTGCAGTGCTGCAGTGTGATGCAGCAGACTTCAAGAGCTCACTTAATGTCTTCAAAGTCAGATTTGTTTCTCCTCCCTTGAGAAGATGCCAGTAAGAGATGAAGAGCTGTGGCTTGACAGCATTGCCACTGGTTTTTAGTTTTCTTCCTCCTTTAAGTTTGCATAACACTGAAGCCATGTGGTTTATTTTAATAACCTTAATTTCAATACTTAACACAAGATATAGTAGAAAGCAAAAAAAAGAGAGAGTAAATATATTCAAATAAATGTTTTGCTTAAATAAAGGCAATTAAGAAGCCATGTTAGATAAACGACAGTTCAAATAATTTGCCTTCAACAGACTTGTATTAAAAGAAATGATACACGATGTTTGCCATGCTGAGGAGAAATATTACCAGATGCCCTAAACTTTAGAAAGGAAGGTGGAGCAGCATGCTTTAAATTTCTGTAATAGAGAATTTGTTACTTAAAATCATAATTCATATTGCAATTTACAGTATATGTAGTAGTGAAATGTGATGATAAGATCATCAGATTTCTCATCAGAAGCTTTGGAGATCACAAGGCAGAAGGCAAGTCTGTTCAAAGTGCTAAAGGAAAAAGCAAAACAAAACAATAAAACAAAAAAAACCCCACCAATTTCAACTAAGAATCCTATTTGGCAAACTGCTTTTCCAAAGGTTAGAATATTCTCAGGTAAACAAAAGCTGGGGGAGTTTGTAATCAGTAGATCAGCCATGAGGGAAATGTTGAGGGAGTCCTGCAGACTAAAGGGAAAGGCCAATAGACAGGACTTGATGCAATACGGGGAGATAAAGCTCCCAGGAAAGGCAAATGCATGGTTGCTGACATAGTATTATCCTAGTTTTAGTTTATATTTCCACATTTTGTTTCCTATATAACTTAACACTAGTACTTAAAATTATTGCATTATGTTTTGGGACAACATGCATAAAGGTAAATTTTGTGACAGTGATATCTGAAAGGGTTGAGACCAGAGTTCAAAGGAGAATTCTTCTGTGTATCCCTAATAAATTTCAATAATGTATGCTTTTCAGGAATAGAAAAATCTATCTTAAAATTTATATGAAATCTTAAGGGATCCAGTAGATGCAAAACAATCTTGAAAAAACAAAGCGGAAAGTATCACATCTCTTCATTTCAAAGTGAACTGCAAAGCTATGACAATCAAGATAATAGGGCACTGGCCAATAGACAGATTTATAGGCCAGTGGGGTAGAGGGACAATCACAGAATTAAATCCTCACATGTAAGACCAAATGATTTTTCACATGGATCCCAGAACTATTTCATAGGGAAGGACAGTCTTTCAACAAATTGTGCTGGAGAAGTGGGATACACAGATAGAAAACTGTGAAGTTTGATCCTTACTGAATATTACATACAAATATTAACTCAAAATGGATCAAAGAGATAAATATAAGAGCTGAAACTATAAATCTCTTAGAAAAAATATAGAAAACTTTCATAATGTTGTATTTGATAATTGTTTGGCTACTACAGCAAACATACAAGAAACAAAATGAAAAACAGACAATTAGACTTCATGAAATTAAAAAACTTGTGTGCTTCAATGGAGTAAAATATCAGTCTACTACCACAGTGGGAAAAAATATCTAGAAATCATATATTTAATTAACCAGGATTAGCCAGTATATAAAGAGAACTCCTCAACTCAATAATAACCTGATAAAAATGGTCCAAGAACTTGTATAAATATTTCTCCAAACATGTACAAATGGCCAAAAGTATATTTTTGAAAATTTGCAACAACACGCATAATTTGATAAATGTAAATCAAAGCCACAATGAGACGCTTCACGCTCATTAGGATAACCACTATCAAATAGGTATAAAATAACAAAGAATAATGCAGATATGGAGAAGTGGAACCCTTTTGTATTTTTATAGGTAATATAAAGCAGTACAACTCCTCTGAGAAATATTGTGACATTTCCTCAAAAAATGAAAATACAATTATCAAATAATTAATCAATTTATTTCTGAATATATACCAAGAAGAATTAAATGTTAGAACTGAAATATATATTTGAGCACTGTTGACAGTGCTGCCATCCACGATAGCTAAATGTGGAAGCAAATCAGGTATCCAGTCACGGATGAATAGGTCATCAAAACATGGTATGTGCATTCTGTGGAATACTCTTCGGTCTTCAAATGGAAACAAGTTTTGGAATGTGCCATAACATGAATAACCTTGATGATATGCCTGGTGAAACAAGCCAACCATAAAAACACAAATCCTATATGATGACACTCCCAAGAGATAAAAGTCATAGAGACAGAGCAGCATAAAGTTAGAGCAGCCAAAAGGCAATGAGTCAAAATCACAGAGATCGAGTAGAGCAGTAGTCTCCAGGGGCTGGCTGGGGGCAGAACTGGGAGTTACTGTTCAGTGTGTGTAGTCTCAGTTTCTGACACAGAGTTCACAGAGAAAGACACAGTGGTGATGATTATATAGCAATATGAATTTTCCACCAAAGCATACACTAAGAATGGTTTAGAGGGCACAGTTTATGTTATATGTATTTTACAAAAATAAAAGCATAGAAAAATGAAGTACCATGACATCTGCCAGGCCTGCAGGCTCCCCAGCTCCTCAAGGCCAACGCTGTGCCCCACGCTGCCCCCCACCACGGGAGTAGATCACCTGGACTGAGGCCTGCTCAGCCCTCTTCTGCAGGGCTACTGCTAATGTTTGGGGCAGGTGGGGCTGCCACATTCCTCCTGCTGAAATGAAGCCCCTGAATCTGCCCTGGGTTTGGGTTTTAATTTAATCACTTTTGATTTTTTAGTTTAACTTTCTTATACTTCTTGGTGCTGGCTGCTGCAGGTGATTTCTTTGATTGTTTTTAAATTGTTTTTTTTTTTTACTTTCCTATTTTTTCTATTTCTTTTACTAAATATTCTAGAAGGAAAATTCCTAATCTAGTTTTATCCTGCCTTCTAAACCTAGAAATGTCCCTTAATATTTAAATTAACATGCCTTTATTATAATAAAGTCCTGCTTCTCTTGGCTACTTTCTTATGAGTCCTAAATGTACATACGGTGTGAGGGTTTTCTGTTAATTAAATCATTGGGTAGCCATTGAATAAGTTGAAAAATACTGCATTTAGATTCTTAGGTCCCGTACTTTGGTACATGTTCTTCAAATATGCAGTTTAGGGAAGTCATTTAACTGCTGTGAATTTTATTTTTAATTGATAACAAAGAAATACAGTACTTATTTTATTTGCCTCATATGTATTTTTGAGAGTATCAAGGGAGATATATAAATGGAACTTATAGATCCTCTAACACTGTTCAGATTACAGGAATTCTAATAATGATGAACATGATCATGAATTGTTTTTCAATAATAGGGAAATGAAAAAGCTCAAGAGATAACAAAAAACTGTCCCTTGACAATCTGGTTTGCCAACATCTATAGAGATGGTTATGACCTCGTGGATTTCCATAGGTAAATCCTAAGTGTTGGTGACCTTCTCTCAAGACAGCAGCAAGGAGTGGTAGCCACATATGAAACTAACACGGAAACCAAGGTGCCTGCATTTGCAAAAAGCAATGCCTCTGTTCATTATCAATTAAATTATTCTCAGTCATATGCAATTACCAAATGCAGTTAAGTCATTCATTATGGGGAGAAGGAAAACGCAGCATCATTGTGTTATTTTTAGTGGCAGTGGAGCAACTGAATACAAAGCATTGTGTTACTTTTCTCCTAGTTTTGACTCTGCAAGTTGCTTTTCCCAGAGGAAAAGGGACACTACTCTCTTTCATATATAGCCTATGTCTTTCAAGTTCCTAGGATCATACCAGGGCACAGTTCTCTCCATAGTCCATGATAGTACAACTTGCCTACTTGTCTAACCTCAGTATCTACAAGATTTTGTAGTGTACTGATAGCAGTTTCCTTGGAAAATTAAAACTAGCTTTTCACAGCACTGTTGAACAGTGGATAAATTTCAACTTTCTGGGAATCTGTAGGAGAGAGAATTTTCCAGTTATATTTCTGAATTCCCAGTCTTGTCTATTCTTATCTCTTCTACTTACCTAGTGATTTCAGCAAACTTTAGTTGCAGGGGCTGGGGATATAGCTCAACAGCATAAGCACCTGCCTAACATATGCAAGGTCATGAGTTTTGTTCCCAGTACACCTCACCACCAAAAAACAAACTATCAAACAAAAAACCAGAAATGAAGTAGATTCATTGCACATAACCATGAGTAATCAGTGTGTTAATGATTTAAGTAACCTAATAAGGATATGGTGCCCAATATAACCATTGTGTTCTTAAGCCATATGGATGGTAATGAAATGGTAGTGATGGTATGTGAGCTTTATTTACTTTTCATGAATTTAATAAAAATGCTTTTGAATGATTTTTACATGTCAGGCATGAGATTAGACATTGATGAAGGAGAAATGGAGCTATGTATCTTCCTCTTTCAATCTCCAATCACCACATCCAAGGCACATCAGTTCTAAGTCTGCCTATTTTGAGTTCTATTCCTTTCTTTTCAAATCTGTCCCCCTCACCTTGAGGAGCTATATACTTTTACTTTTCCTGCAGTATTTCCAGAAACCTTAAATGGCCTCTTAGCTTCTCCTCTGGCTTTTCTAACGCACTCTTTACTTTGCTTATTCTAAAAGCTAGATATCATGCTTTTTCTCTCTCCTAATTATATTTTCAGTGGCTTGACACCACCTAGCATGATACCTACACTGTTCAATATGATCTGATGAATCTCTCCAACTCTTTTTCCTTAAATACAGCTACCATGAGAGCACTATGAAATCCTTAAATATTTCCTGTATGGGTTCTCAGTTCTCTTTGTTTATGAGGATTAACCTTCCTGCCTAGACCACCTTGTCTTGAGCATAATCCATTTTCAGATTAAAGTAACTTCCCTGTGTTTACTTTGCCCCAGGGAGCTCAGATCTGAGCCGGCATCACATGGAATTGGGCCTACTTACTGTCTTGCTTCTCCTACTAGGTTTCAAATTATCTGAAGGCAATAACTTTGTCTGACATGGACAAGATAATAAAATAAGATTTATTAAATGAATTAATAAGGAAATAATAAAATATAATCTTTATCCATTTAGAATTTACAATATGGTATAGAGTCTATAAACAATGAATTAGTGTTAAGTACATTAAAAATTTTAAAAAATAAACAAATAATGTTAAAGCTGAAAAGTGTAGTGTTACCTCGCTTCACAAACATAACTTTTTCTACAATTCTGGTCACAATCCAAATTGGAAGAGTACTAAATCAAATTTCTCCATAAGGTCAACATTGAACCCAACCACTGAAATTGATTTGGGTCTTGTTTGATTTGCTTTTGCAACCAGAATTATGGAAAGAATTAAGTTCATGAACTGAGATACCATTATAACATTAAATATGGAAAACAGACTTATAAATATATGGAATGTGTTACATTAGAAACACACTATAGAAGAGCTAGCCTCTACAATTGAAAGCCTGAGATTAAACTAGAAACTCTGATTCCACACCATAGTACTTGCCTGAATCCTGAGCTTTGCTTAGATCCTGAGCTTCTGCCTTTTCTCCAGATCCTACCTGGTTTCCTGTTTTTCTGTGATTGGCTTGGGTATAGGGTATACAGCAAGATAAACCTGTCAACTACACAAAAGGAAATTATACTAAAGACTTAATGTATAAAATTTTGTTGGTGTAGTATCCCTAAAAATAACAGAATATGTAATGCAAACATGAAGCTTTTCACCTCTGTATTATTACTGTTAGATGTCCACCTTAATATCATGATGATATCACAAGATAACAGATAGGCAGATATATAATAGAGAAAATGACACATATAAATGGTTGAAATGATTTTCTTTGGCAGATGATTAATGGGCTAAAAAGAAACGCATAATTCATTAGATAATTTTGGTAAGATTCTCAGCTTGCTGCCAAACTGCTCATAAATTCCTACTGGAATGAATTACTTAATCATTACCTTATATTAAATATATAATTTTTTCTTTAAATGTTTAATTTTTTTCTTTTTAAATATAATTTTTCAAATACATACAGCTTGAGAGTTCATCAATTTAAACATGACTCACATATATTCTAATAGTAATTCTTTACATTATATTAAGTCTCAACATAATGCAAGGTACTTTAACAGGAAAATCTCACTTGATGAAACAGAAGCAAACACCTCACTTCACTGGCTTCAGACATGTTTTTGCTAGAATGAGTTATTAAATTCTGTTCTGTCAGCCTGGCTTGCAATAACCCATTTGTTCTGTTTTGTCGAATGGTATTTTCAGTCAATTACTTCACATTTTCTTTAGTTTTATGCCTTCATACTTCCATATATGCTAGATTTTAGTGTAAAATAATATCCATTTGAAAATCAGTTGGCTGATATATTTCTTCTTCTGTGTTCAACAGGAATAGTGTGGCATATTTCCCCTTGAGCAAATCCTCTGGATGGCCAGCAGTGTGCCAGTAGCAAGGTATATAAACCTTACTAAGGTTCTACTCTTATCATTTGCAAATTAGGTAAATAAATAGCATATAATGCACAGTGTGCACTTTAGGATCCAATGAGATAATCATGTCAAATACTGAGCATGGCAGTAGCTGAAGTTTAGAGGGATAACAGTAGAAAAAAAGACTGTGTGCTATTCTATTTAAGTAAATAGGCTGGTTCCATCACTTCAGCCCTCTTAACATTTATTTGGAAGACATTATACAAAGATAGATATTTCCTTTCAGTGGCAAAGGCAGGTGACTGCTAAAGGACATCCCAGTGACTTCTTTAGGTAGTGTTTAACTTTGAAGCTGAGTCTGCCTCTTGGAGGGACAACTCAGTCATCAAAAGCCACGGATGAATGTGAAGTGCTCCAAAGTAGAGAAGCAGGACTGTACCTGTGTCACTGTAGCATTGAAAATAGCACATGAAAGAACCTGGACCACAGCATGCACTCTGAAGATGATCTCTGACCTTCTCATGTGGTCTGTTTGGTCTAAAATAGGCAGATAATAACAAAGGAGCATATGCTTGAGTGGCAAAAAGAATCTTAAAATCAACTCAGGAGTGGGCACAGTGTGGACTCACTGATGTATGGATTCAAAGCAAGGTAAGTGTTTGACTGCAGTACACAGTGATGGGTCAAGTCAGCAGGGTAGCATGGGACAGCTTGCAGACCTGAGGGCACACCAAAGCATGTGCAAAAGTGATTTTTTTTAAACATCAAATGGGATTGTTTAGCTAGATAATGTGTTTGCATTAACCAAACAGCAGCCCTGCCTGGAGAGCTACTATTAATTGGATTAGATGAAAGCTGGCCATTAAGTCTTGATTTGTTATGCATGTGGGTAAAACAAATGCTTTAACAGGACATACAAACAGATGTTGCATTCAAAAATGGGTAGTTTTTAACCAACAAATCCAACACTAGCAAAATCACACTGGCATGCAGTATGTGTGCATGGAAAACATTTGTTGTTGTGGGCACAGAAAATGCAGGATAAAGAGTGGTCATTTTAGAAGCAAGTACTGAGGAAAGGATCTTGGAAATTATATACTAAGAGTAGGAAGTGGTTAGAGGTTTCCAACTTAAATGTTGCACTTTTACTGATCACTTTGGTGCTGGACACGTAAAAAACTCATGAGAGAGGAAATGCCAGTTTTATGTTGATACAGGTGAGAGATAATCAGAGAAAAAACTCTGGACAAAGAAAGTAGGAACTCATAGGGACATGCTGATTTGAAAGGCTTTAAAATTATATAATCTGGAGGATCCTGGTGAATTACTAGATGGTAGGATTGAGAGCAAGACAGAAAAACACAGGACACAGTTGGCTGTAGTGCCCAATTACTTGTGTAATTGCTAATTTTGTCTATTTATACCATAAGCTTCCCTGACACAGGGACTAAGTCTACTCATCCTTGCTTTGTTTACAAAATTTTGTACACTTCCCAGACATGCAGATGCTCGATAAATGTTTGTTGAATTAATGAGCAGTACAAAAATCTTGTGTGGAACACAAAATTGCAAGTAAACTGTTTTTTAAAGAGCAGAATATATTTATTGACAGAAAAAAACTTCCATTTGAGAGAGACAGAAGGGGTCCCAAGTGAGTTGCAGAGGATTCTGCCTTTTCCAGGGATTTATTTTTATTTTTATTATTATTTGTTTGTGCCGGGGATCAAACTCATGACCTCACACTTGCCATACAGGTGCTTGTGACACTGAGCTAAATCCCCAGCACTACAGGGACTTTTTTTAAAGAGCAAAACCATGCAGTGATGTGGGTCTAAGATGGGGAAAAATCGAACTCACAGGGCAGATGGGCAGGAAATGGGATAGAACTATAATCAACCAATAAGATTAAGAGTGTAATTGCTCAGGTAAAATTGATTAAATGGGGAAGCGAGTCATGTAGCAAGAGGACATAAATACAGAATAAGACCTTTTCCTGTAGGGGGTTGGGTTAGAGGCTCATAGCTTCCTGAAGGTGATCAGATACCTATTTAGAATATTAATTCCTGATGTTTTTACAATCTGAGTTTCAGGCATAAACATTTCATTTACCAAAGGAAAACACCAGGTTAATCTTGAAAGGAGAAAGAGAAGCTGCAGCAATCTGACAAATACAATCAGCCAGGTTACCAAATCCTGAATTTAGAATAACGAGGTTGTGCTATCACATGTGAGCTGAGCTCGAGGTCAGTATCAAAGAAACTGCATCACGGTACTGACTTCACTCCAGAGGTGGTCAGTGGCTGTAACTGATTAGTGATACCTGCCGAGGGAATGGAACAGATTGATAATGTTCTAGTCAGATATTCACCATCACAAAAAGTAAAACAAAACCATATGAATTAAAATAAAGTCAATCACAGAAGCTTACAAAGTACTTGAAAACTCACTTTGTGCTGGGGCTTCCTTCACAATGAGCACACCAAGGGGACATCCACTAAAATCCTCTGAAGATAGGGGCTCTTCTCTTAAAGTACTGATTTCATCTTTGAAAAGATATGGCAATTAGAAAGGTTATTTTTAAATTAAAGTGAAAGTAGGCTTATTTTAGCTTCTGTCCTCTCTCTCACCTTCTACTTTTCAGAATGGCATGGAGTAAACTTAATCTTTAAGATAAAAACTATCTATAAGAACACACCTAGAGCTAACTGAATTGTCTGAACTTTTACTTAATACAAAATCAGAAAATAATAAGTTAATTCAATTGATGCTATGCTGGCTATGTAATCAGATGCCATATACCTGTATCTTCTGCCTTGTAGTTGACAAACATCAGTATTCTCTGAGGAAGATAATTTTCTATTTTTTGAAATGTTTATTTCAAACAATCACAGGGTCTTCCTCAGTTGTTAAGGAGCTTTTACAAATCCACAGATATTTATGTGAAACTACTATATGCTTATTATTGGTAAATCTTAAAAGAAATGTAGTTTATCATCTCAGCCTTCTTGAAGCTTTTCCCTTACTACACAATGATGTTATCTACTCTTCCCTTACCTGGTTCATTTCTAATCAATAGTCTACCATTGCAGATAAGCATAAAGGAGTTGTTTTCAGAAAAGCTACTCAAAGCTTGTCTTATTTCTACTTAGAGTCAATAGGTTGATCTGAGTGTAGAGCCTGGTTCCCTTTTCCTGCTCATTTTTCTTTGATTCCAATGAGGACTTTGTAATTTCTCTCCAATGCTACAATAACCAGAGCTCTTCATAAGGTGGCAAGCATATGTATTTATTTACTGAAAAGAAGCTATGTTTTATATCACCTGTCTTGATTTCTCTTTGATCATGCCTGATTAGCCCAGGTGGCAATCTAACACAAAGGAAATCGATCTACAGATTGCACTATTACCTGTAAAATGTACAGGTGCAATAATTATGTACAATGAAGAATGATAATTTCATGGAAATAGACTCCTTTGGAAATTTGAACTGTAGAGATAAAGATACAGCTTTTCAGTTGAATCAGATGGAAAAAGAAAAGGAGATACATAATGAAAAGCAAACACAGGAAAAGGACTGTGTTATATTAATGGCAGAAATACTATACTTTATGAAGATATAGTTAGGATGTGTGTAGAGTAATTTCAACAGAATTATGAGTTTATAGTTACAATGGTATTTGAGCCCTATAGTTCTATGTTAAGAATGAATACAACTTCCACAGATATCAAATCAGTATGGGTGATTTAACAAGTAATTTGGGTGGAGCTTTGAATATCTTCAAATATTTCAAAGTCAGTTTCCATAATTAGCTAACAGATTCTAAAAATCACTTTAGAAGGAAGAAGCAATTTACTGTGGAAGAGAACATAGACATGGATTCATAAGGTTTGTTTATTCATCCTACAATGGTCACAGAGAAGCAGTGGGAATTTGGGCATGTTACTAACCTTCATTAATATTATGTTTTCTAAAGATAAGGAGGGTGAATCCAGGTCCTCTCTGAAATCCTTACACCCTTGAATACTGTGCCCCTGACCCTCTGTTTTGAGGGGGATTTCCCAATCTGATATTACCTAGTTTGAATGAGTTGTTGCCACATTTCTGGGCTTCATCTGCATGTAAGAGTAATAATGACTTGCCTACCTGAAGGAAAGACTGGAATACATTATCTCTCAAGTCCCTTACAGACCTGACATACTTTTCTATGAAGTGAATATTGGAGAGTCTACTTTCATATCTGCTAATATGCCTCGCAGCAGTGTTGATAGAAGCCGTATGAATTCTAGGACAATGAAATGATGTGGAAGCAGGAAGGAGAAGAGAAAAAGGCAGAGTGAAAAGCTGATGACCAGAGATGAGGGATAGAAGAAAGTATAAGTGGGAGTAAGGAGAAAACCTGTCTCTGGTCTGTGCTTGGTCACTAAAAATCTTTCAGATGCAAAGCAAAGCAAGAGAATGCTGAAAACACAAATGACTTAAATGTAACTGGTCAAAAAATACAGAGAATTTTTTTATTGCCCTGTGAATTTTACAAGTCCAGAAGTATGGCATCTCGGGGCCTGGTTTGCATCTCTTGGCTCTGCTACCACGGCTTCAGGGTGGAGAGAGAAGGGCCATGGTGGTTCCAGACCTCAGGTGCTCACATTCTGCGGTCTACCAGAGGAAAGAGGATTTGGGCTCTGTAGTCCAAAGGGAAGTTCCTGGAGTCCACTACAGTATGACTTCTTGGGTCACCTTCCACTTCTGAGCCATTCTTCATGGTCTCAAGAACTCCAAGAATGGACTATTTCTTGAGACAAAATCACTCTCTCCAGCTCTTGAGCTAAGATGGACCATGTGGACCTCAAACAAGAAGTGGAGGATGTTGGGAAGAGGAAAGAGGAAGTAGAAACTGAAAGAAAACTAAACTTTCTTGTTGACTCCTTGAAAATGTTCCTGGTCTTGGGATTTAGAATCAGTAGCCTGGATCTGGGTACTGCGCTGCTAATTGGTGAACTCATGGTCTTAAAATAGTGACAAGACAGAAGTGATAAAAACGGAGATGGGAAATTCATTTTGTTCACCATTGTACTGTTAGTGGCTAGAACACGGCATGCACAAAGTAGGCCCCAGATAATTATGAATTAAATGAATAGTACTTATCTTTTAAAGTTTTTTATTTATTTAAGGTACACAATGCATAAGAAGCACTTGGCAGAGTGCCTGATATATGGTAAGCTCCTGAGAAATACAGCTAGCAGCAGCAACAGTGGAAAACTGATGGTTCAAGTCATAGTAGCTGAGCAAGGAACATTCCAGAAGGATATTTTTTGAGGGAGATTAGAGGGGAAGGGGACAAGAAAAGAAGATGTGTTATGTACATGTACAAACTCCCCACAATAACTATAATCATCATGTATTACAAACGTACTGATAAAAATACATAATAAAAAAGAAGAAGAAAACAATGTTAAAATATAGAAATAACACAAAGTTCAAAAAAGACAAAATTTCTATTATAGACATAAAAATTCAATCAAAGAAAACCATTTTTTTAAAAAAAGTCTAAATTTTTTTCACTCTTTGAAAATAAATACATGTGTCGGAAAAAATGGGAAATACAAATTAGAGAAATTCATTAGAGAAATGCAGTTTGGGTTTGCACATAGAAAACAGGTGAGGGAGTTTGGGGTTCTTGGGACAGAAGAAATGATAGTAGGCCCTGGCATTTACTGAGATTACTGTAGTTATATACCAGGCACTGTTGTAAGATGTTAAGTATAATAAATCAAACAACCTTGAGTGGTAGCACAATTACTTTTCCATTATACAGATGAGGAAACTGAGATGCAGAAATGTCATGGGAATTGACCAAATTTTCACAGTAGGGAACAGCAGAGCTACTGTCACCCATGGCTCTCCCCCGAGTTTGCTATTAACCAGAAGTATGGGGTCATTCACAAGAAGCTTTGTTTCTAATTGATTCCGTTGTTTTATTATGTTTTTCTGAGAATAATATCCAGCCTTTGGAAGTTTTAGAAAAGAGAAAATATCAGCACTGCATTAAAGTCAATATATCTTTGTGTCTACAGAATTCATCTTTTATAAAGAAAAAAATATCTCCACACAAGACCCAGACAAATCCAGCAGTTGATAGCTGAAGATGGCACAAACATAGGAATCCTTCACGAAGCAGAGAATACACAGAAAATAATAATCTGCCACCAAGAAGAGAATAGTGCTTACACCATTGCTGGTTTCTCACCAGAGTATTAGATGTCTGGGGCCATGATGTCAGCTGTGTCGGAGCTTAACCTCAATAAGCAGTCTTGCTAGGGTGTGAGGTCTGTCCCTGCCAAGGGCAACACTCCAAATATAGGCTCTTTCCCCCATGGTCTGCAGACTCTCTTTTCTCAGCCACGCTGTTTGTGCCTTCTTTTGGCACAGGCCAGTTTGGAGAAGTGATTAACCTGGTTAGACTTACCCTCAGCTCCACAAATAGTAGTGGTGTGGGGGAAACACAGATTCGGAAGGCAGTTAGACCTTCATTTTATTTTTTTTCTATTTTTATTTTATTTTGAAAGGGAGTAAAATTAAACACAACAAAACAGAACAGAATGGGGCATAAGAAAGCAAAAATTTCAAAGCTAGATGACCAGAGATCTTCACTATCTGTCATATTGTCTCTTGTTTTCTTCCAAATGGTTGTCCTTATCTTTGCATATGGAGAGCTCATACTAAATAACATAGCCAATCTTTTCACAAGATGTATAGTTCACTGGTTCCCACTTGCTAGGGAGGGGGGACACGGGATGGGGTACAGGACGACATGAAATATCTGATTCTCAGCCCACACGCCAGCAGGATCACAGTCGCCCCCCCACCCCGAGATGGGAAGAGTTCCTTGTTCTCCCTGCACCCTGAGTCAACAGCACTGTGCAGGTCCCAGTGCACCAAGGTCTCTCTCCTTTGGGCTGCCGAAAGTCTGCCACACTCTCAGCTGCCCCCAGAGACGGGGGGAGTTCCTTGTTCTCCTGGCACCCTGAGTCAACCACATGGTGCAGGTCTTGATGTGCCAGGGTCTCTCTCCTTCGGGCTGCCAAAAGTTTTGTTTTGTTTAAGTTCAACACATGTGAAGGTATGGACAGCTGTTTTTAGAAGAATGAGAGACACTATGACAGCCATTCTCAGCTTCCCTATTGTCTGGTCTTGAAGACCTGAAACGCCCTCCTCATCCTGCTCAGATCAATTCCATACTATGTTGTTCCATGTGAATTCCCTGTATGTGACAATATGGACAACTATTTGGAAGAAAAGAAGAGTCAATACGATAGAGAGTGAATATCTCCAATTGCCTAGTTTTGGAATTTATGTCCCTTACATTGCTTTCTTGTGATCTGCTTTGTTCTGTTTTGTTGTGTTTAATTTTACCCTTTTGATATAATTGAATGTATATTTGAGTGGGTAAGATGGATGACCATATTGCTGTTTTTTTTGTCAGATTGTGGAACAGAACTGTTAACAGACTCACTGTTTGAATGTCTACTTTACATGTTTTAACTTTATAATTTGAACAACTATTTCCAAGAAGTCATTATGTAATTTGTCAAGTAATAATCTCTTAGGTTTTTTTGTTGTTATTCTTTTCCTTTTTCCTTGGAATTCTGTATTGTTGCTACCCTTTATTCTGTTTTGTTTTGCTTTTCTTTCTTCTCTTTAAATAAAATAAAAATAAAAAAGAAAGTCTGCCATACTCTCAGCTGCCCCCCAGAGAGGGGAGGAGTTCCTTGTTCTCCCAGCACCCCGAATCAACCGCACTGTGCAGGTCCCGACGCACCAGGGTCTCTCTCCTTCTTTGGGCTGCCGAAAGTCGTCCACACTCACAGCCACCCCCCAGAGAGGGGAGGAGCTCCTTGTTCTCCCGGCACCCCGAGTCAACCACACTGTGCAGGTCCCGAGGCGCCAGGATCTCTCCCCTGCAGGCCCCCTAAAGTCCACCATATTCACCTGCTATTTCTTTCTGATGAATTGACCATTCCATTTCCAAAGCCCTGAAATGGCCAACAGACCACAGAAAGAATTCTCTTTAGGCTCCTGTTTGAAACCAGCAGCTACAGCAATCTGCTGGCCTTGCTTCAGGGCCACTAGACCTTCATTTTAATCTATTTCAAGGAACTTCTCACTGTGTTGCTACAGAGGCCAATGTAGAAAGCTGCAGAAGGTCATCCTGACAACCTTCTCTTTCAGGTCTTATTTGAAGAAGTGTTCATCAGTTGGCAGCCCATTAAAATACATGACCTTGAACTGAAAGAAGACAAAAGTGCTCGTGGAAACAGGTTTAGGGTTTGTATGAAGGCAGTGATTTATAAAGCCCTCTGTGTATTAACAATGACAATTTTCTCTAATGCAACATTTTGCTCTCTGCCAAGTGACTAAGGGTTCATTAGAGACAGACAAACTGATTCAGAGAAGCAGGCAGCACTCCCTCAACTCAGGTCTATTTCCAAGCTTAAGACAAAATAGAGCAGGTTCTGAGTGAGTCTAGCTGGAGTCTGAGTCATTGAAAGTTCTTTTGTCTATCTTCAGAGATGATGATGGTGGACACATAAAACACTAAGGACATTTGGGTTACAATACAATCATCTCTAACTAACCACCATTGGCTCAAGCACTAGCAAAGTATCACAATGCCCATGCATTTGATAAATATTTATTGAGGATCAAATGGATGAATGGGTGGATGGATGGATGGATGGATGGATGGGGTGAATGGATGAATGAATGTCCTTGGTTTCTTGGTTTGAAGACATTCTGGAGTAAAAAGAGTTATGCATGAAAAGGGTTTGTGAGGAAGTGAGTTAACTTCTGCCTCATTCCCTCACTTCATCTTGTATATCGAGTGGGTCACTGGGCCCTAGTTTCTGTTTCCTTAAATATTTCTCATTTTCCTCTGAGTTCTGGACCTCATCGTCTCCTGCCTGAATTTTTGACTTGTCTTCTGTCACTCCTTTTTTACCCCTGCCCTGTTCACGGCTGCTAATGACCTGAGCACATCACATCCCCAGCCTCAGATCTCTCCACAGAACGCAGGAAAGCCCACTAGACCTGGATCTAGAGGCTGCACCTCACAGAGCTGCAGGCCAGGGGCCCCTCCACTCTCCCTCTCCTCACGTCATGCCAGGCAGGCATGGCCACAGATTTTCTCTCAGCCTAGAGCGTGGACCTGTGAACTGAAGGACTTGGAAACCCAAGTGTCCTTTCCAATCTCCCCTGTAAGCTGGGTACAGGGAACAGAGCGTGGTGACTGGCTCTGCTCTGCACTCTTCTCCAGCAAAGCAGCATGCCTGAGCTTGAAGCAGAGGGGCCTGTGAACCCCAAATGCATTTTCCAAAGCACTTTCCCCTTCAATTTCCCTAGACTTTACTGTCAGGGGGGAAATTTAATCCATGAGTTTCTGGTTCATTTATACTTAACTCATCAAGATGTAGTGCTATAAGAGAGATTTGATGTCAGAGAAGCCTGTGGACCCCTTTTATAGACATCTCTTTGAACCAGGAAGCTGAAATTTGCCAGAAAGAACAGAAATCAACCCTGGAAACAGCTCTTTCTTTCTCTGCAGTGAAACTTTAGAACTTTTTATGGTGACAGACCATCTAAACTGCAAATGCCAAGGTTTTACTATTTAGACATCAGTGCACCCCTCATCCATTTTCCTTTCTCCCCTTGCTCACACCAGACTCTGTACCCCCATTCTCAAAGAGACATTTGAGAAATAAGGAGTTAATTAGCACAATGGGAACAGAGTCCGGAGGAAAAGTCAGGTGATCGACTAAGGAAGAGTCTGTACTTGGGATAAACACATTTCCTTCTGATTTGCTGAGCTAATGGGGAAGAACGTGCTGTCCCCTGGCTCACCCTGAAGACAGCGATGGAGCCTGTTGTATCTGACATCTCTTCGGTTGCCCAGAACAGTGGTGTTTAGTGGAACGTTCAGCAATGGTGGAGACATCCCGTGGTGGTGAGGCACGATTCCACAGCCATGTGTCACCAAAGAACACTTCCAGTGTGACTACAGTCATCACCAAACTAAATTCTCCATTATTATTCAGCTTTAACTAAATCAAGTTAGATTTAAATAACCATATTTGGATAGTGATTCCTGTCTTCAACAGCACAGCTCTGGACTCTGCTGGCTGAAGACTTTGCACCTTCCTTAGCTGCCTCCAAGAGCATTAAGGCATATAGATGCCACTTGAAAGCAATTTCAGTATTACCAAGATTAGTTGGTAAGACTCTGCTGACAAGAATCCTATCAAGAACATGGGTCACAATCCAGTGGTAGAAATCAATTCAAAATTTCAGGGATCTTTAATAATAGAATATTGTCTTACAAAACACTTCTACATACAATTTGGGGAAAAATAGACTTATATAGTGCTATGACTAGACTGATTAGACCCTATTCCATGGAAGTTTATCCATGGAATGACATATTATAGCTGTGTCATTCATTATTAAAGGAGAGTCAATGTACTGGTGAGGACAACAAGTGGCACACGTAGACATATGAACTTCACTTTTAGACACAATTGTGGAAGTTTCCACAAATGCAAAAGGTTTATGACCATTTCTGGTAGCTCAAAGCTTGCTATGATTTAAAGATGGCCTCAGGTTGCTTCTTTGACTTTGCAATCTTCAGAAACACTGAAAACTAAAATGTGAAATTTCAATGAGTCAAAAAACTATTGGTTGATTTCAGATAAAGATACTTTTCTTAGGGGCCTATAAGCAGGAGAAAATTAGGCATATTTCTGTGTCTCATGGTAAAGTAAGAGTTGAATATGTCTGTATTTTCATCTTGGAACATTTTTTATATTAATCACTGAGTTGAGAACTATTGGCGTGATCCAGTCCCCCACAAGGAATCTCACACACCATTTAAAAAATGAGTCTGCCCTTCTCTCTGCACATTATAATTCTGGCCAAGTATGGAAAAGATGCTGACTTTTTTGGCCAGTAAGTATTTGGAAAAATCTCAAAATCATTCATTAGAAAAGCAAAGGTTACTTGAGCAATGCCTTGATCTATTGAAGAAAAATTACAATTATCCTTGAGTGACTAGAACTCATGAGTCATCTACTGCTATCTTCCATTTAATTAAGTAATTATTTCTTGAGCTCTTATCTTATGCAAGGTATGTGATACAGGTAGTTTTTGTTGGATATATCTGAGCTTTATTCATTCACCCATCTATTAATTTAATGATAACTTTGACTCCTATATTCGATCATGCTAAACCAAAGAATTACTTGAGTGTTTCTCCAAGACTTGACTCTCGGCTTCACTAGATTAGAAACAGGGCTACTCACTCTCAGTGTTCTACTTGGTGATGCCAGGGTCTTCCCTAGGCAGGCAGCCTCTTTTCACATATGCCTGGAAGGTCCTTTCTGTCAGTTGTCACATTTCAAACTCCTTTTCTTTGTCTGTCAGCGATGACCTCAACATCAAATAACCACAGTGCTGTGCTGTATTGCCTCATTTTGCCCTAAGTGTCACTAGGAGGAGGACTGTGAATGACAATGAGTTTCAAAGAACTCATGTTTTGCACTATGTATACACCTTGCTGGTCATCTTCCAAAGTGGATTTCCTCTTAGCACTGTTTGGTGAATAATGTTTTTATGGCAAGCTAGAAAATGAACACCTTCCAGATCCCTATTTGTTGGTTTTGTTACTGTTTTTCCTATTTTGCTTATCACATGAGGTTCTAGATATTGGATATTTTCAGCTTACATCTTTATTGAAAGGAGAGCCTGCATTCATTAAATGCTGCTGAAGTAGCAAGCACTACACCAAAGATTTTATTGTATTTATTAATTAATTTTCATAAATTTCCTATAAGGTAGTTACATTTTTGATGACCTCATTTTGGAAAAAAAGGGGGAAATGAAATTGTGTCTTTCAGAGGTTGATTGGCCCAAATCTACATAGTACAGAATTAAGCAGCCAGGCTTCAATCTCACTGAATCTTAAATTCATGCTTCCATTCTCTTGTTCAGCCTGCTACATCTTAAGTCCAGTGCAAAATCTTCCCAAAATAGATCAATAAAATGACATACACTTTCAGATAGCATCTCTTGAGAATTCATTCTCAAGAAACATGTAGTTCCAGAAACCAAATGTTCAAAATATACAGAAGTATAATAAACATTTTGTCAAAATCCAATGTGCACATTTTTTGAAAATTGTATGTGAGACAGCCTTTACAGAAGCATTATCTTGTCACAATGTGGACACACAGACACACACTGGGAAATAATATATTGTACCAATGATCAGGAAAGAAGATAGGCATTAATTAATGCCTAAAATAACTAATAAAAACTACAAAAATGGCTTGTATTTACTACGTAGCTTTTTGTCACCATTATCCCTGAGAGCAGTGACATTGATGGAAATCAGACTTGAATCTGTCCAGCTTTAGCATAAGGGATCTCAACACTCTACTCTATAGCCTCAAGAGCACAAGGAAAACCAGAAGGAAGGTCAGGATCTTTTGGGCTGATGGCCTGCATATTTCATTCCCTCAGTAATAGCCAAGTTGGTACAGCAACTGTAATTTGGATATATCTTTTTCATTTAAAGATTTCTCAACAGAATTCATTATACAACTGAAACCTAAAATCATGACAAGATGGGAAAAAATAAAAATATGTGGCTATATCATGAGCTCCTGACTCAGCAAAGAATAAATACCTGCTTGGCAGACCCTTAACTTTTTTACAGCAGCACGGCATGACACTGAAAAGGAAAGGAAGCAAAGGAGAGGGGGAAAAAGTCAGCCTGATTTAGTGACCCCATTTGTGTTCCCAGGAAACTGTTTAGGACTGGAGCCACACATCAGAAGGTCCAAGGGTTCTCATCGTCCATGGCTTGAAGTTAATTGCCAAGAAGTGACTTGCATCAGTAACTGTTACCTACACAACTCAGATGGAGAGTGTGTATCAGGGAGTTTTCATCCATTCACCAAGAGCATAATTCTGTAAACGGTAGTTAGCACTGGCAGGCAAGCAGTAATATATCTGACCTTCAATTGTGAATCAAACAGTAGGCAGGAAAACCTCTGGACAATACATCTCCTGCCACCAGGTTGCCCATAAAATACACCACACTGTTTAGGGCAATCAGAGATGGATAAAGCAATGTGTTATTTAGATCATCTTAGAGCCTCAAGGTTGGACTAAAATGAAAAGCTTTGGCATTTTTTTCAGCCAGAAAAGTTTTGCTCCTTGGGCATCCTGACATGTCAGCATCTGTATTAAACCCACAGCTGCAGATCAATGTCTGAAGCCACTAATTGCCCTAAAAAAACAGCAAGCAGCTTTCAACAGACCCCCAGATGAAATAGTCCCATTTAATGATCCAAAGAGAGAGATCAGTGTGTTTTTTTACCATATCAAAGGCAAAGAGATCTTTTGCCACTTGTAGTTCTGTATCCTTACTCATCAAAGCTGTATATCTCAGTGCCAGAGTCACCATTTCAAAAGACATGCTTCATGTCTTCCTTAAAATTGTGTTGGCCATGTATACCTGTGCAGGTGCTACAGATACAAGGACACATAGCCTACTCATACTCTGCCATTCGAAGTCTAATAAGTAGGAAAATGAATGTTTATAGTGGAGAATTTTGACCTTGATTTTCAGAGTCTGAAAAATCTGAAGCATAAAAGATGAGTAGTGAGTTCTTCCTAGGGCTGGGCAAGAAAAGACTTCCCAGAAAACTTGCTCTATGGAGTGCTGTCAAATGTGCATTAGAAAAGCAAGACTCAGAAGTCATTCCAGCAGGGAGGGGATGCATGGGCAATGACAGACGCACAATATGGTAGACATTTGTCAGCACTCGGGTGGCTGCAGAGAGGCTGCAGGAGCATGGGAGAGAGACTGATTCCTGGAGACTTGACCTGATACAGGTAAACTTTTCAGAGGGGAGTCACATGGAATTATGAACACCTGAACTCATCTCTGACCTTGTATCTTACTTCCAGTTTCCACTGCCAACAAGTAACTGATCCCTCCAGTCTCCAAAGAGTTTTAATAAGGAAGAAATGTACTGCTTTATACTCCAGAGCCATCTTTCCAGGAATAGAGTATAGATTTGATTGGATGAAGAGTGAAGACAAGGAGATGCTCTTATAACTGTACTTCCATACCTTGGCAATGAGATACTGGAGCTTAGAGAGGTTCTGTGCCTTCCCAGTTCTGGGCAGATGCTAACAGAGGCATAAGTTTGAAACCAGATCTTTATGATCCAAAAAATCTAAACTCTTTCCTTTATACTATGCCAGGCTTCTGCTTCTGCTGCATGGTGCTGTCTGAGGTAGCTCAGTCTCACTACAAGTGGGGGGAGGTGAAGAAATCAGCTATGGTAGTGCACTGGACACTCCTAAGGTCTAACAGCACAGGGGACTGGTGGTCACAGACCCTTGCTGGTTAGAACCAGACATTTTTACTGATTAAATTTGCAATTCCTTGACCCTGCTACTATTCTAGTGCAGCCGAATTGAAATTCATTTAATTAACGTTAAATTCCAGCAGATAATTAGAAAAGTGGTATGTACAGTGAGTCCCTTGTCCTTTTCTGGCTGCACTGTGCTATAAAATATGAATCAAGCAAACCATGACTTGATTCTGCATGACCTCCTATAACTATAACATCAACCTCATGAATTATGTGATACTAACCCTATTTTTTGACTGAAAAAAGGGGTGAAAAGGTTTAACAACTTGTCCAGGAGCACAGCAGTAGTGGAAAACAAGTCTAAGCTGTTCTGTTTTTTTAAATTTTTTTATTTTTAAAGAGGGTAAAATTAAACAGAACAAAACAGAACATAAGATAACAATGTAAGAGACACAGATTTCAAAGCAAGACAACCAGAGATCTTCAATGTCTACCCTAATGTCTCTTGTTTTCTTCCAAATAGTTGTCCATATCTTCACACACAATGAATTCATACAAAACAAAATAGTATAGAACTGATCAGATCAGGATGATGAAGGTATTTTAGGTCTTCAAGACCAGACAATAAAGAAGTCAACCATAGCTGTCACAATGCCTTTCATTCTCTTCAAAATAGCTGTCTATACCTTCATGTATGTTGAAATTAAACAAAACAGGCTAATATCACTCTGAACAAAGAATAATAGTATTGCTGGATTTCACATCATGATGCTATGGAATCAGCAATGAGTACCTTAGTGTCTCTTTTTCTTCAAAGTAGCTATTCATTTCATCATGCATTATATTATTGATTCTCATAAACTTTTTAGAAGTTCTACGCATGCATGAGTCTCTGCATGTATACCTATCCTTTCTATATTAGAGGGAAAAGCAGAACAAACCAAGGCAAAATGAAACAAATTCCTAGAAAAACACAAAATGAAAAAGACATATAAACAACAATAGCAAAGAGCCCAGAACACTGGCCGTATAGGCCTTCAAAGCAAGGTGATATGAGCATAACTAGGGTTGTTATTTTACATAATGATCTTCAAAAGTTCCTCAGATCACTATACAATAATATGCACAATTGTTCCAATCCTATGAATGCTAACTATTTTGTTCCAAGAACTTACAGAGTTTGTAATGCAATCATCTTAGATATCCTAAGTGTGTTTGTGTAATTTTAGATGTTTTTTCTTTTCCCTTCCTTTTTTCCCTTATTTTCCCTGAGATACTATTATTTCCCACTAAACAGATTCTTATCCTTTCACTCTAATTATTGAGGTTTTTGTATCTTATGTACTCTTACCATTTCTTACACTAGGGAGACTATATGGTATTTACACATGTGTGTTTGATTTATTCCACTTATGAGTATGGTCCCAAGTTGCATTCATTTACTTATAAATATCTCAGTGTGATCATTCTTTAGATCATTCTTTAGTACTCCATTGTATAAAATTACCACATCTTTTTTATCCATTCCTCAGTTGATGGGCATTTTGGTTGTTTCCAAGATCTAGCTATTACAAATTGTGCTGCTATAAACATGGGTACACATATATCACTGTGGTATTGTCATGGTTTATGTTGGTGGCCCCCAGGCCTCATGTATTTGCATTGTGCATTTGTGATTGGTTCATTGTCTAGTGCTTGGATTGGTGGTGTTAGTGCTACACCCTCCTAGGAGGTGGAGACAGGATGTGATGTAATGGCAGGAAGAAGGGATGTCTCTCTCTCTTGCCGGTTTCCTGCTGTTTGCAGCTGCCATGAACTGCAGCCCCGCCATGCCACCCTGCCTTGGAGCCAACTGAGTATGGACTGAAACCTCCAAAAACTGTAAGAAATTAACCTTTCCTTTCCCAGCTTTGGGCATCAGGTGTCTTGTCTCAGCGGCCAATAAAAAGTAACTAAGACAGGTATAATGTTTTCACTTTTTCTGGAAATACTCTCATAAGTGGGATAGCTGGGTCAAATGGGACCTCCAGTTCCAGCTTTTTGAGGAATCTCTAGACTGACCTCCACAGTGGTTGTACCAATCTACACTTCCACCAACAGTGCAGAAGAGTTCCTTTTTCCCTGAAGCCTTTCCAGCATTTGTTGTTGGTAGTTTTCTTTATCTTGGCCATTCTTTCTGGAGTGAGATGGAATCTCAGTGTGATTTTAATTTGCATTTCTCTAATGACCAATGATACTGAACATTTTTTCATGTATTTATTTGCCATACGTATTTCTTCATCTGAGAACTGTGTATTCATCTCAGGTGGCCAGTTTTGGAATGGGTCTTTGAATTTTGGGCATCTGATATTTTTAAAATTCTTTATATATTCCAGACAGAAGTCTTTTGTCTGAGGGACCATTCACTAAAATTTTTTTCCCAATCTGTGGGTTTTCTTTTGGCTATGCTGTAGATTCCTTTTGACATGCAGAAACTCTTTAATAGGATGCGATCCCAATTATTGATTCTGTGAAGTATTTCGCATGCAGTTTTGTTCTTGTTCATGAATTCTCTACCTACCCCTATGTCTTCCAGATTTCTACCTACTTTGTCTTCTAACAAATTTAGTGTTCCTGTTTTAATATTTAGATCTTTGATCCATTTAGACTTTAGTTTAGTACATGATGATAGGCACAGGTCTAGTTTTAGTTTTTGGCTTATGGAGAGCCAATTTTTCCAGCACCATTTATTGAAGAGACTATCTTTCTTCCAGTGGACATGTTTGGCCCCTTTATCAAAGATAAGGTGGCTGAGTGTGTTTGTAGTTGTAATTGTATCTTCAAATCTATTGCATTGATTTTCAGGTCTGTTTTTATTTCAGTACCATGTTGATTTTATTACAGTAGCTTTTTAGTATAACTTCAAATCAGGGATTGTGATGCCTCCCACCTAGCCTTTGTTGCTTAGAATTGCCTTTTCTGTTCTAGGTCTCTTCTGGTTCCAGATGAATTTTAGGAGTGATTTCTCTAGATCTGTGAGGTGTGCTAGTGGTATTTTGATTGGGATTGCATTAAATCTATGTAATAATTTTGGGAGAATGGCCATTTTCACAATGTTTATTCTTCCTATCCATGAACAAGGAATGTCTTTCCATTTTCTGAAGTCTTTCTCAATTTCTTTTTTCAGGGTATTATAATTTTCACTGAATGGATCTTTTGCTTCTTTTGTTAGATTAATTCCTAAGTATTTCATTTTGTTGGATGCTATTGTAAAGGGTGTGGCTTTTCATTTCTCTCTCAGTGGTTTTGTTGTTAGTGTATAGGAATGCTATTGATTTTTGAGTATTGAATTTGTATCCAGCTATATTACTGAATTTAGTTATTATATCTAGGAGTGTTCATATTGAGTTTTGGGGGTCTTCTATGTAGAGTATCATGTCATCTGCAAATAATGATAATTTAACTTCCTCTTTTCCTATCCTTACTCCTTTTATTTCTCGCTCTTTTCTAATTGCTCTGGTTAGTATTTCTAGCACTGTATTGAATAGCAGTGGTGATAATGGATATCCTTGGCTTGTTCCTGATTTTATGGTAAAGGTTTTCAGTTTTTGGACATTTATTATGATGTTGACTATTGGGTTTTCATAGATGGCTTTTATCACACTGAGGTAAACACCATCTATTCCAATTTTCTGTAAGTTTTTTTTATCATGAATAAGTGTTGGACTTTATCAAAAGCTTTTTCTGCATCTATAGAAATGATCATGTGGTTCTTATTTTTGACTCTGTTGATATGGTGGATTACATTTATTGATTTGCATATGTTGAACCATCCCTGCATTCCTGGGATGAATCCTACTTGGTCATGGTGTATAATCTTCTTGATGATATGCTGCGTTCTGTTTGCCAAAATTTTTTTGAGAATTTTTGCATCTATGTTCATTAGGGAGATTGGCCTGTAGTTCTATTTTTCAGTTGGGTCTTTCTCAAGTTTTGGTATTAGAGTAATGTTTGCTTCCAGGAATGAGTTAGGGAGAATTGTTTCCCTTTCAGTTTCATTGAAGAGTTTGAGGAGTGTCAGCATTAAATCTTCTTTGAATTTCTTGTAGAATTCCACAGTGAATCCATCTGGACCTGGGCTTTTCTTTGTTGGTAGGGATTTAATTATATTTTCAATTTCATTAATTGAAATTGAGTAACTCAGCAGTTTTACATCTTCTTGACCCAGCTTCATTAATTCATATGTTTCTAAGAATCTGTCCATTTCTTCTGTGTTATCAAACCTATGAGAGTAGAGGTTTTCGAAATAGGTATTGATGATCTTCTGTATTTCCACAGGGTCTGTAGTGATTTCACCCTTTTCATTCCTAATTGCATGAATTTGAGTTTTTTCTTTGGAAAGGAAAAAGAAAAACTGTTCTGTTTTGAAAGCTTTTCTTCACTTTTTCATGGTCAGCTCATTTTCTAGTAGTCTTAGCAGGCCTAACTTGGCACTCTCCATCTCCAGACAGTGTCATGGACTCAGTGAGGCACAAAGAATGAAATTCCATCCATTTCCTCCCCTATGGCATGGTCTAAAGCCACCCATGGGAAGAATGGAGAAATCTGTTGTGAGCCGGACTTCCCAGAAAGCCGAGTCTGGTGCAGGAAGGTCAGTAGGCCATGTTTGGAATCAGGAATGGACAGAAAGAGACTGAGCTGAGGGAGAAGCTGAGTTTGACAATAGCACTCGAAGACCTTAATCAGATCCATAAGGGACTCTGGCATTGGGATGACCCTTCTGTATTGATCCACTTAGGAACTTGGGATACTATCTCCCAACCCAGTCACTGCTGACTGCAGGCTAGCCTGAGGAAGTGGCAGGGCCGTGAGCTGAGAGCCTTCTCCAGCAGAAGATGGTCAGCAGCATCTGGAAGACGAGCTCATCTAGTCTCACAAACCAGTGGAAAATAATCATGGATGCTAACACTTAGGTAGTGCTTAGAATCTGTATGCCACTAGCTCTCCATCAGATAAATGGCATTACTCACCCATCTTACTAGGGAGGAACCACAGGTAGCATGGACAATTTCTCAGTGTCACACATGATGAACTCAAGGTCACACACAGTGACTGCTACATGACAGACCTGGTGTCCCACTTGTGGATGCCAGACACCATAGTGGCATGCTCTGAACTAGAGCCCTACATACTCTGGCTGATAGACATCTCTGAAAGATGCACACTCCAGGGACATAGTTAAACATCAAGAACCAGGCTGTATGGTTTCTGCCTTGTCTCTGCTATTGAACATCATATTTAATGTGTCTGTATTTCTTTACTCATGAACACGTATGACCTACCTCAGAGCATTATTAAGGATATTAGAATTTAAACAAGGTAATCTGTAGTGCCATGTCAATGTCACTTTAGCTTTTAAGGAAATGATTTTCCATTTTTCTCTGGAGCTGGCTTTGTGGATGATCATAGTTGCAGCAATAAAATCAGAAGAGAGACAAAGATTCCACCACCACCCCTGCACATTGTGGAGTCTGAACTGTAAAGTGCAGCTGAAATCAGCATTGGATTCCACTATCCTCATGAGTCACAGAAGTCATAGAGAAGAAGCAATCGAGTGCCCCACTGCATGCATACCTGAAATCTGGCTGAATCCCCACCCAAGTTTGTCAAAACAAACTGGCCCATGAAATCCTTTCCACTGGTTTTTTCTCTGAGCAGCACTGACACACAGAGCTGAAGATGCTCCCAGGGCAGAGGCTTCTTTCAAAGCCAGGGTCAAAGTGTGTACAGCACTAGCACTTACGGAGCAAGTGATTTTACAGAAAACAAGGGCACCTTAGATTCACACTAGAGCTTTAAAATCACCAGAAACAAACCATTATAAAGAATTCCAATTTAATCTTTTTATTTGAAGAGTATAGTTCAAGAAAATCTTTTAAAGATTCTAAACCTTTGCTTTTCAGAGTAATATACTGAGTTTTCATTTCTCTGTGAGATGAAATAATAAAATTAGTGATGAAAACGGACAACCTAAAGCAGATACCAGGAAACAAATAAGCACATTGCTTTTGGGAAGCTGAGACTTATAAATGCAGGAAGAAATAGCAGAATCATTAGAACCTTCAGACCATAGATATGAAGCTGACTTCACTGTGAATGCCCCAACATGAGATGATGGTGTACACACATGTATCCCTGTTGGTGTATGTTTGCATGTGAGTGTACATATGTGTTTATGTGTGTGTGCATGTGCTCACATGTATGCACACCTGTAGATATCCATGTACCAGAGTCAAAGGTGGTCACAGGAAAGCCACCTATAATTTGGATGAAGGAGAGAAACCAAGTCTCCCTGCAATGCTTGAGTCATGACATTGTTGGAGAATCTCTTAAGTGAGTGAATTAAATGGGATTACTTTGGACAATAATCATTCCTTCCTCTTCTATTGGGCATTTACAAGACTAAATTCATATATAGTGAATTAAAATACCTTCTGAATCCCTATGAAGTTAATGTTAAATTTCCTCTTTGACAGATGAAAAAGATTAATCTTATAAATTTTGAAAACAAGGTTTAAACCTAGCTTTCCATGGTTCCCAAGCCTCATTTTTTTTCTATAAAATCTCACTGCTGGAAAATTCCCTGTTTCCTTAACAACCACAATACTTGTGGTACCTGGAAATTCCTCTGGCATTGGTTCCCACAAGTATAATATGTTGGAGCGAAAACATTAAAAATCAACTGTATTATATCTGATAAACAGTGACTAAGACTTAACAGTGGACACAATAATCAAACATGCTTTGAAAAGTCAGCAGGTTTTCCTGAAGGCTTTTCTAATAATCCTATGATCTACAGTTTGCCTTAAGTGCTACTTTCTAATTACCCACTTTGGTAGTTCTGTTTTTTAAAAATTTATCTTCCCTAGTCTACCTTTGCTGACCAAGGTGCTCAATAAATATTTGTTGAGTGAATGTTGAATGGAAGTAGAAAAATTCAAGGTTGGTGGAATAGCTTCATTGATTGACAGTTTGTTTCATTGATCTTTCTGGAAAATATGCTAATGAAAAAGCATAAATGGCATCGGATTCAAATGAACTAGATTTAATATTCCATGAGAAACAAACCTGTGGACCCTAAGCTATCACACTTTGAATGAGATCCAAGGGCAGAACCTAGTTGTGTGTTCTCTTAGTTAGAAGTATGCTAGCTGCTCTACCCAATACATCCCAAGCTCCAGCAGTTTGTCTCTTAGCAGGCTATTGGGTTGGGTTTCTTTATGTAAGAATCCCTTGCTCTGTTCCTTTAGGCATATAAATTGTTTCTATGAAGAAAATCAGGGACCCAGTATCTGCGGTTTGTGGTCCTGCCATCTCTAAGGACTTTGGAGCTAGAGAAAGAAGAAAGAAGAAAGAAAGAAAGAAAGAAAGAAGAAAGAAAGAAAGAAAGAAAGAAAGAAAGAAAGAAAGAAAGAAAGAAAGAAAGAAGAAAGAAAGAAAGAAAGAAAGAAAGAAAGAAAGAAAGAAAGAAAGAGGAAAGAAAGAAAGATCAAGTATTTGCTTCTTTAAAATACTGACCTAGAGTATCCACATATTCCTTCCATTCACCTTCCACTAGCAAGCTCACAACACTTTAGGACCACTTCTTGAGGAATATTGAGGATCTTATCCCTGGCAGGGCAGCCACATTTCAATGACAATTCTACACTGCTGGGTGAAAATGCCACTTTCTGTTATGTTCATACATGCCCAAGGGGAATATTTATCACCTATTACAGGTGCTGTGTTAGATTCTTCTCATCTATTACCTTAACCTTTCCAAAATTTCTGCAACATTTTATTGTATCATAAAAGAAACTCAGCTTGAAAAAAAGGTGTGAATAGGCCAAAAATATGTACCTGTTGGTGACTGAACCTGGACTTAAATTTGTGACAACCTGATGCCAAAGCCCATCTTATATCCATTGAACCACAGAAGGATTCATATGATTGAGGACATACATGTTTCCTCCGAAGAATCTGAGTAGTAACTGAATACTTCACATTATTGAATTGGACTAAGCTTTAAACTGTATTGGCCAATATTTTCCCCTGGATAGTGGGCCAGATGCAATGGAGAAAGTTTAAGTCACTCACAGAAAGAATGGCTGTAGCTGCACATCTGAGTCAACTGGTCAAGCTGCTCTACAGTGCAGTCAAAGGGTAGTTCAAGCAATCAGATGGTGTGAAAAACTGGAACCCAAAGGAGCTTCAGAACAACTGGCACTAGGGATGCAAATGCTCCTGAAAGTTAGGCTTTCTTGTTCTCTTGTTCTCAATTCATGCATATATGAAATCTTGTTTTTTTGACTGATCTGGATATGTCAACTTTAGTCATTTCTACTAAAAAATTGCATTCATTTGTACAAAATAGAAAGTAGATTAATGATTGGCAGGGGCTGTATGGAAGAGGAAAAAAGAAAGTGTGGCTAGTGGGTGTAGATTTGATTTGGGAGTAATTAAAATTCTTTGAAATTGCTGTTGATAGCTTTATAACTCTTAATATAATAAACACCACTGAATTCTACTCTTTACAATGGTGAATGTTAATTCTACTCTTTAAAATATATAAATTGTGTCTTAACAATGGTATTATTTCAAAGAAAAATGTGGCCTCCTCTCTGAGGTAAATGACCTCTGGCAAATGAAATGTGTAATGTATCATGGATGTCATCACCAGAGACTGATTCTTCCCCAGATCCAGTTCAAACAAACAAAATATATAGAAAGGAAACAAAAAACAAACTAACAAAAAAACTATGAGCTTTTGATGAGCTTTTGACAAGAATGTGTGATCATGTTACCAGATATAGGCAGAAAGTCTCTTTTCTGTGAATGACCACTCTGAGAAAATGAGAGATCTTTGCACAAAAATCAACTGAAGAACAAATGTCTAATGTACAAGAAGTTGCTGCAAAGTGTGTGTGTGTGTGTGTGTGTGTGTGTGTGTGTGTATGCACTCATGCACATCTGTGTACCTGTGTGTTTATATATATCCAGTGTTTTAGGCCATAATGCCATGCACTTCATTGTTAGGAATTCATATCAGTTTTGAAATGCTACTACTGATGAATTCTACAGCATTAGATAAGGCCTATCAACTTATAGTGTCCAGTGTCATGATAGCATTGCTATGATTTGCTCATAATAAAGGGATGATATAATGTGGACATAGCACTTACTGTGGAGCCAGTGCATGTTGTTGGTGCCTCGTGCTAAGGAAGCAGTAGTGAAACCAGCTGCCTCAGTGCTGAGAAACAACATGGAAAGTGTAATATATGATATAACAAGTCCCAAAATAGTGATCCCACATGGGCACTTAGCCATGACTGGAAAAGATAGTCCTAGGAACAGACTGTTCTGCCTTTTGTTCTTCAACACTTGATTAAGATAAATTTGTAGTTAGTTTGTAACAACCAAAGGGGACACTGCAAAAATCACATGAATAGTAGCAGCAGTAGGTCGTAATTTCACTTTTTACTAAATATCATTATATCTACTCTCTGCTTTGCTAATCTCTTGTCCTCCTACAGAAATTTGTTCTTGTCATAAAACCATTTACATATATTCCTCCACTATACACAGCAGGATAAGTCACCTTCTTCCCTGTATTCGTACAGTAATACCCCTACCTTCCGTGTACAATACTGAGGACATCAGCAGACTTTCTACAGCATTCCTACTAGATGGTAACTGTCACAATAATTCTGTAGAGCACAATATGGCAGCGAGCAAATGGAGGATGCTAAAAAATAATTTTTTGAGCTACGGTGATAGTTCAGCCTATAATTCTCGTACTGTGGGGGGCTGAGAAAGGAGGACTGCAAGTTTGAGCCCAGTCGGAATTACTAAGTGATTTAGCAAGAACCTGTCTCAAAATTTAGTGAATAAAAATGAATAGATAGATAGATAGATAGATAGATAGATAGGGCTAGGAACTATCTCAGTGAGAAGGCTGTAGGTTCAATTCCTTTTACTGTAAAACAATTCTTTTTTTAATATAAGAATAAAATTTGCATAATGAAACACTTCCTGCTGTGTATGGAGGTGCATGCTTGCAATTCCAATACTTGGGAAGCTGAAGCAGGAGGATTGCTATGAGTTTGAGGATAGCCTGGGCTACAAAATGAGTTCAAGGCTAATTTGAACTGCATAGTGAAATCCTATCTTTAAAAGACCAAAACAAACAAATAAATAAATAATACACTTCCTAACACTCAGTAACAGTAAAATATATTTGTTAAATTCAATTAAATTTGATCATCACAAAAAAACCATAAATTCGCTAAGGTAAGGAATGTATTATAACTTTTATAGAGGGAGACAGAGAGAGAGAGAGAGAGAGAGACAGAGAGACAGAGAGAGAGAGAGAGAGAGAAAGGGAATTTTCAGTGGCTTGACCAAAGAAACGTGAAGGAAATAGTAAAATTCAGTTAGAAAGAAAAGATTCTCTCTGTTTGTTAGTTTCATGACTTTTCCATTTCTCCAAATTGTCTCAAACTTTTTTTCACACACAAAAAAATCAACTAAAACCTGAAAATTTAGAATGAGGTTAGATGTTGATGAATGATGCTTCTTTCCTGTGCCATTTGTTACCAAGTGAACCCAAATGTTTTGCTTTTAAAAGGACTACTCTTACAGCTTTTGGCTCTGTGACTTCTCTACTTAGAGGGCTCTTGGGACACACTGGGTAAAATGAGTATTCCTCATCCAAAGTGGCATGGCTTTGAAAGAAAAGGGGGCCTGCATTCATGCTGGCCATCAGGGGATGCTCTGACTTGACCAAAGTACACAGCTCATGGATCTGCCAAGAATCAACCCCTAGGTGTATTGTGGTGGAACCAAGTACTCTCCACATGACATGCAGTGACAGTCACAGTTGGCCGACAGGCACATATATCTAAGTAAGCGAGTCTCTTGTAAGATTAAAGAGGAACAAAGAACAACTGAAGAAATTTATGATCACCAAACCAAACCTACAAAGAATATTAAAAGATATTCTAGACAGAGATAAAAATGACCACAAGTCAAAGAACAACAACAGAAAGAAACTACCAGGTAGGACAAGCAATTAAACAGAGGGGGAAAGCAGAGAACCAACAGCAGGAAAATATCATAACAAAGATAAGCCAATACATTACAGTTATAACCATCAATGTAAATGACCTCAATTCACCAATCAAAATAAGCAGACTGGCAGAATGGTGCCATATGCTGTATACAAGAAATGTTTAACTCAAAAAGAAATTCATAGACTGAAAGTCAAATGATGGAAAACAATCTTCCATGCAACAGGAACTCAGAAAAAAAGCAGGGGTAGCTATTCTGTTTGCACACAATGTGAACTTCAAACCAAGAATGACCAAAAGAGAGACATAAAAAAACAAATAAACAATAACATGATTGCAACAGGAAACCCCAATACCCTACTGTCACAAGTAGATCAACTAGCTAAAAATCAGCAAAGAAATATCAGAAGTAAACCAAAACCATGAGCAAATGAACTTAGTAGATTTTTTCACAGTATTCCACCCAACATCACAGAATACACATTCTTCTCAGCTAGACATGGGACATTTCTCAAAATAGACCATATACTAGCCCACAGAAAATGTTTAAGTAAATGCAAAGAAATTGAAATTATCCCACACATATTATCTGACCATAGTGCAGTGAAGTTGGAAATTAAGGGTGAAAGAAACTGCAGAAACTACACTAAAACTTGAAAATTAAATAACACCCTCCTAAACAACCAATGGATCACAGATGAAATAAAGAAAGAAGTTAAATAGTATCTGCAACTAAATGAGAATGTAGATACAACATACCGGAATTTAAGGAACACGATGAAAGCAGTCCTAAAAGGAAAATTTATAACAGTTAATTCACACATCAGGAGAACAAAATGATCACAAATAAACAACCTAATGTCATACCCCAAGCTTCTAGAAAAAGAAGAGCAAGACAAATCCAAAGCCCATACAAGGGAGTAAATTATAAATATTAGAGCAGAAATTAACACAATGGAGACTAAGAAAACAATACAAAGAATTAATGAATCAAAGAATTGGTTCTTTGGAAGAATAAATAAAATTGCTAAACCCTTAGGTAATCTTACTAAATAAAGGAAAGACTCAAATTCATGCAATGAGGAATGAAACAGGTGAAATCACTACAGATCCTGTGAAAATTCAGATGACCAGTACCTACTTTGAAAGTCTTTACTTAGGATGGAAAACAGAAGAAATGGACAGATTCCTAGATACATATAAGAATTTTCAAAGCTAAGCAAAAAAGATATAAAAATTTTGAATAACCCAATATCAGTTAATGATATTGAAACTATAATTAAAAATTTACCAACAAAGAAAAGTTCAAGTCCTGATAGATTCACCACTGGATTCTACAAGAAATTTAACAAAGATTTAATGCCAATACTCCTCAAACTCTTTAATGAAACAGAAACAGAAGCAATCTTCCTTAACTCATTACCTGAGGCAAGTATTACCCTGATACCAAAACCAGAGAAAGATCTAAGCAAAAAAGAGAACCACAGGCCAATCTCCCGAATGTACATAGATGCAAAAATCTTCAAGAAGATGCTAGCAAACAGAATTCATCAAATCATCAAGAAGATTATGCATCTTGACCCAGTGGGATTCCACCCAGGAATGCAGAGATGGTTCAGTATATGCAAATCAATAAATCTAACACATCATATCAACACAGCCAAAGACAAAAATCATATGATCATCTCAATAGATGCAGGAACAGCTTTTGGTAATTTACATCACTCATTCATGATAAAATCCCTAGAGAAAATCAGAATAGTGTTTACTTCAATCCAATAAAAATCATCTATGACAAACAACAGCCAACATCACACTAAATGGACAAAAACTGAATGCTTTCACTCTAAAATCAAGTACAAGACAAAATGTCCACCATTAGCTCTCCTGCTCAACATAGCTCTGGAAACATTAGCCAGAGCAATTAGACAAGTGAGAGAAATAAACAGAATAAGGATGGGAAGAAAGAAGTTAAAATATCATCATTTGAAGATTACATAGAAGGCCCCAAAAACTGCATCAAAAGACTCCTAGAGCTACTAACCAAGTAACCAAATTCAGTAGCATAGCTGAATACAAGCACTCAAAAATCAATAGCATTCCTGTATACAAGTGATAAACTGACTGAAGGAGAAATTAGGAAAAACATTTACAATAACACCCAAAACAATGAAACACAAATAAATCTAACAAAGGAAGTAAAGGATCTATATATTGAAAGTTACAGTACTCTGAATAAGAAGATTGAAGAGGATATCAGAAAATGGAAAGATATCACTTGCTCATGGATAGGAAGAAACAACATTGTGAAAATGGCTGTATTCCCAAAATTTTTATACAGATTTAATGCAATCCCAATCAAAATACCATTGACATACTTCACAGATCTAGAGAAAACATTCCTAAAATTCACCTTAAAGCAGAAGAGACCTAGAATAGTAAAGGCTATCCTGAGCAACAAAGGCAAGGCAGGAGGCATCAAAATCCCTGACTTGAAATTATACTGCAATGTTACTATTATAAAACCAGCATGGTTCTGGCAAAAAACAGACCTGAAGCCCAGTGGAACAAATTAGAAGATGCAGACACTACTACAAATGCATTCAGCCATATTATCTTTGACAAAGTGGCCAAATGTGTTCACTGGAAGAAAGGTAGCCTGTTTAATAAATGGTGCTAGAAAAAAATGGCTCTTTACAAGCCAAAGATTAAAACTAGGCCCTTGTCTATCACCATGTACTAAAGTCAAAATGGAGTGAAGATCTAAATATTAAAAAAGAAACTTTAAATCTACTGAAAGAGAAAGTAGGTAAAAATCTTAAAAAGATAGATAAGCAGAGACTTCATGAACAAAACCCAAACAGCAAGGGAAATACTTCAAAGAATCAACAACTGAGATTTAATTGTATTAAAAAGCTTTTGCACATCCAAAGAAATCATCAACAAAGTGAACAAACAATTCATGGAATGGGAAAAAAAATTTAGCCAATTTTCCTTCAGCAAAAGACTTCTATCTAGAACATATAAAGATTAGAAAAAAAATTCAGAACCCCCCAAATTCAAAGACTCAATTCAAAAATAGGCAGCTGAGATGAGCAAATGCTTCTCAAGTGAGGAAATACAAATAGAAAATAAATATACGAAAAAATGTTCAACATCAGTGGTCATTCAAGAGATGCAAATTAAAACAACACTGAGATTCTATCTTACCCTAGTAAGAATGGCTAGCATCAAGAAATCAACCAATAACAAATGCTGGCGGGACTGTGGGAAAAAAGGAACCCTTTTCCACTGTCGGTGGTAATGTAGACTGATGCAACCACTATAGAAATCAGTGTGGAGATTCCTCAAAAAACTAGGATTAGAAGTCCTATTTGACCCAACTATTTCCCTTCTGGGTATTTTCCCAGAATAATTAAAAACATTATACCATAAAGATATACATACACCCATGTTTATAGCAGTACAATTTGTATTAGTTAAATCTTGTGAACAACCCAACTTCCCATTAACCAAAGAATGGATAAAAAAGATGTGATATTTTTATACAATGGATTATTCTCAGCTGTAAAGAAGGATAAACTTGAGACATTTATAGGGAAATGGATACAACCTGAGATCCTACTCATAAGTGACATAAGTCAGACTCACATGTATAAACATCATATTGTCTCCCTAGTATAAGAATCTGAAAAAGTAAGTAAAATCCAAACATACAATAGATATTGTGAAATGGGTAGAAACTGTTCAAAAGGAAAGAACAACTGGGATGGGGGAAAGGAGAAAATAAGTAAGGGAAAAGGATAAATAAATACACACAAAATAGTTGATAGTTATACTACTAATTCCTATTAGTTCATCAAAAAGAAAGGATTTTGATTTATATTGTTTGATCAATTTTTATGCCTTTATTTGGTACTATAAGTAACTACTTTGAAGATAACAATATTCAGTGTACTAACCATTGTTACTCTCCTACAATCTTGTTTTGAAATTTTGTACTTTTTTATTGTTTTTTTATTTAAAATGAAAAAAGGCTAAAGAAATAAATCAAAGTGCTTGTACAATTTCAAATGCACTATGTTCAAGTTTTAGTTTCTGCTTGTATTATTGACAAAAAGTCTGTAATTATATTCATCTAGCAGCAATTTTTCATGTCAGAGACCTCCAGTCTCAATCAAGTTCCCAGACACTCTTTGGCCCATAGGTCTATAATCTAATCTAGGGTAAAAATTTCAACTAAATATAATGCCATGAAAAATGTTCTCCTGCTATTGGCATTCATTTTCCAACTCAAAGCCGCATCTTTAACATGAAAACTTTTTCTTAAATACTCTCAGAGTAACAAAGAAGAGCATTTCCCACCAAGGTACTCATAGCCCTGTCTCATTGATCATCTCATTTCCTTGTGATGTCAAGAGATGGCAAAGTATTAAAATGTGTCCCTGTTTTGCGGGTGACTCACCAGCAAAATGATGCTCACAGAACTGAAATAACCTCCACACCTTGTGCATCTAGAAAGTTTGGAGCCAGAATCATGTCAAATGTTTTCCAGTTGCAGTTTACAAAATTTTTCTAGCAGTGAAATTATGAACAGCAATAATTCAACAAATATTTCCTTTATGCCTCTCATCTATTCCTTCAGGAAGTAATGAGTGCCTTACTATGTACTGATACCACAGGGAAGGACAGTTTTTAAAGAATGGAGATTCAGTACATAAATAAAAGAGTTCTGGTGTGAATATGCTTCAAGTACTGTCAGAAATGAGGAGGAAAAACTATAACTTTGTTCATTCCCTCTTAAGAATTCATGCCTGAATATTAATTCTGGTAGACCCCATATTGCCATCATTGACAAGAAAATTTGATAATAAAGTACAAATGATCCACACTGTAAAGACATCATGGATGTCTGACAAATTTTTAGAAGAAAAACATTTTGTTGGTGCTACTACCATGGCAGCTGTTGCCCATCACCTCTTGGAATGCTTTCAACCACCTCTCCAGCCTGACCTGCTCGGTTTTGAACTGAGGATGCTGTTAGCCTTTCCTGATGTTTTCTATGTCCTGGGAGCTGTCCTAAATTCTTGAATGTACTGACACATGGGCTCCTCACAATAACTCTCTTAAGTAACTATTATTGTCATCATTCTATTTATTTATTTATTTATTTATTTATTTATTTTCATAAGTTTTTTCATTTATTTTTTATGAGTTCGTGTTTGCAGTGCACTCCACGTGGGGAGCTGGTATACATACATAACACATTGTCCTTCTTTTTCACACCATTCCGCTCCCTTTCCTCCTCCTTCCCTTCATCTCTTGGCCCTCTTCCCTTCTGTAGAAGGTCAGTCTCCCTCTTGAAAACATACTGCCAAGTGATTCACCAAAGGTCAAGTGTTGGCAGGAATTGAAACAGGTTAACCTCTGGATACATGCCCTAACCATACCATATCTGGCCTGTAGTAGGTTTATTAATGCTTCCTTTGTATCAGGCACTGTGTTTAAATAAAGGAAAATCAGCATAAAGAAGACAGATACAGCTCCTATCTTCAGGTAGCTGATGTCAAGCAAGGAAGACATGAATCTGTGAGCTGTCACATCCAGAGTGTCCTCTGCAAAGAGAGGTTGCTATCAGAGAGGACAGAAGACAGGACAGGTGTTGTACATGAATCCTGGATAACTTGCTGCAGTTGTGCAAGTGCTCCTCACACCCAGAGCTGGGCCAGGCTGTGCACATCTAGCTGTGCAGGAAGAACAGAGAGTCTGCCACCAGCTGATGGGCAAGTCTTGCTCAGCAAGATCTGTGGAAGAGCCATGGGGTGGAGTGGGGAGAAAAGGTCAGGAATGGGGTATGCAGCGGAAAGGTGACTGCAGCGCAGAGTGGAGTGCAGCCAGAGCCAGAGGGCCAATGAGAGTTGGCGGAGTGAAGCAGGAGAGAGAGGCTGCTTTGTTATCACCGTTGTCAACACTGAGCTTCTGGGATGTTTCTTGTATGCTTCCCCAATAGGTTTCTTTGCAGGATTTGAAGAAAATATTTCCAGTGGAACAATGATAATTTAGCAGACATTCTTCATGCACGTGGTATACTCCTTTTCCTCACACTTCGCATCAAACTGAAGCTCCCATATTCTTCCCAAGTCCATTGATAATTGTTAATAAAATTAATTTAATCCTCTTGTCATGGAATGGAACCTTTGGAAGTGGTGTGTGGTCCTCTATTTTATAAATTATGAAAGGAAAGTTAAAAAGTCTACACAACAACAGAAACTTTAAAATTCAGTGCATGCTGAAAATAAAAAGCAATACTGTTATTGACTGAATTGTGTTTTCACAAATTAATATTAAATCCCTAAATTCTAGTACCTCAGAATGTGGGTACACAGTGGTACCTCGGCTCATAAACTTAATTCATTCCATTATTTGGGGGAAGATGGCCTTGTTTGTATTTGTCAGCTGATGTAGATTTCAAAAAGGGAAGCAAATTTTGCTGACTGATTCTGTTTGTGAACCAAATTGTTTGCAAAAACAAGTCTTTGTAAACCAAGGTATCACTGTATTTGGAAACATGGCCCCTAAAGAGTTAAAATGAAGCCCTTAGTGAGGCACACACCAATCATAACAGTTGTCCACCTGTGAAGAGAACACTTGGGCACAAGAAACATCAGGGGTATGTGTGTGCAGAGGAAAGATCTTGGAGGACACAGTGAAAAGCACCATAGCTAAGCCCAGGGAAGGGTTTAGAAGAAACCAGCATGGCTGCCAGATGCTAGCCTCCTCACTGGAAAAATAAATTTCTGTCCATTCATCCCCAGTGGGTGGTATCTTGCTATAGCAGCACACATACATTTACATTTACAAAGTCTCTCTTTTTTCTCTCTCTCTCTTTCTCTCCCCTTCTCCCTCTCCCTCTCCCTCTTTTGTTTCTCTTCTCCCTCCTTACCTTTATCCCACCCTCCCTCTCTCCAGTTTAGAAGCACATCTGTGTATGTCACTGTGTTTTTGCTCACCTGTCCTTTTGATAGGGACAGGCCGTGATTCACTTCATCTGTTGAATGAAATATCTGAGGTTTTGAGTTCATAAATTACTCACAGATCTTACTAAAGGAAATGGGGTGTAATTTGAATCTGTTTTTAATTAAAGACTAGTGGCTTCTAAAATATAACCCAATTTTTTCCAAATAAAACAAATATTTTTGAAATGAATGGCATAAAACAGAAAACCAAAAGAGAATGAATATTAAGTTGGCTAGTAAAGTAAAAAAAAAAAATAAAATAAAATCAATTAATAGAACATAACCTCCACTACAGAAAACCAGGAAAGTAATACTTGAAACCCAAACCCCATTAATCACAAGCACTGACAGGATTGCTTTGCCAGGGGTCTTCAAGGTCCCACCTTATGAATTTTCAAACAATAGTAAGTATTTTCTGTCTTTTAGCCAGACCTAGTAATGTCTTCTTGCCCTCCTGGTGGCAGGTTTGGGATACTGTGCTCAAAGTTCCTTCATATTATAGATATGAGGAGTCCACACTGAGAGGAATGTCACTGTCCCTTTGATAATTCCGAAGATCAAATTCTTTATGAGGCATCTTGGCATCTCCTCTTTGGGCAAGAAGGTGATAGTGTGTGTGTGTGTGTGTGTGTGTGTGTGTGTGTGTGTGTGTGTGTGTGTGTGTTTGTGTGTGAGTGAGTGTGCGTCAAACACAGTGCTTCTTGTTGCAGGTGCCAAGACAGCCCCTAGCTGGGTCACTGCACGTGCTTCCATTTCTGATGCCTCTAACTGTGAACATGAATCTTGCGTCCTGTACATAAATCCATGATGAAAAAGACCATATGCTGTTATATATCAACATAAATTTCCCAAACAAATGTTCATATCTTTGCAGACAAGAGGCTTCTGTTTCTCCATCTATAGTAGGGAAATAACATTTCTACGCAGGCATACTGCAGTAAGACCTAGTTACCTTCAATCCTTACACTTGTAGCTCACTGCCAACTGTTCCCTGCTTCTCACCAACAGGTGCTTTGGCATGCAGGAAGAGGTGAGGGGACAGGCACCCACCGTGCTAGGGCTGCTGACCCTGAAAAGCACTACTCCTTCAGAAGAAACAACAGCTTCTCATAAATATCTCAACCGTGCAGTGCTGTTCTGGAAGGCAGGATAGCAGACCCCTTGGCACGATGACTGAGTGAGCAGGAACGCTTCAAACATAGCCCACTATTCAGCTCTGCCTTGAGTTCACTCTCCCCAACACACATGTCTGTCAATGTAGCCAGGTCACGACATCCGCATCACCACCGTGGCTTCCAGATTAGACGCCAAATCCCAGAGAAAGGTGCAGAGGCAATGGGAGCAAAGTGGAGAGCTACAAAGAACTAGGAGTCATGGGTGTTGGTCACCCACTAGGCATGTGAGCCCTGAGTGAGTCACTGGACCTCCCTATCCTCAGCATTGTCATCTTTGCATGGGAATGACATGTGCCTGAATTTGAGCCACAATCTTCAGTGACACAGTTTATAGCACCATCTCATCTCAGAAGTTAACTCTTCTCCTAGAACTAACAGCTCTCGTAATCACTCAGGTATATGATATCTGACATGGGTCTGAGGATTAAGGACCACTGTGTGGAGGCCCAGGTATGTTCATTGTACATGTATGAAGTACTTTCGTATATATGGAAGTACTCTGGAAAGGTTGTATCTGAGGGTTTGAGGGCAGAATGGAGTTTTAAATTTTTAACATTTATATACCCTTTCGCACCTGCATCATGTTTTAGTAAGCCAAATATCTATCGTCCAAGGAAAAGCCGAAATGGAGTGATGGTTTTTATTTGAGTTGAAACTGAGGGGTGGGGCTGACCAAGGCAGGTGGCTGCTTTGCAGAACTTCTATTCATGGGCTGAAGCAGGAATTAAGAAAAAGAATATTATTTCCTGTAATTCCTGAATTTTCTCAACTCAACTGACTTAGCAGTCAAGTCCAAGTCAATTCATGATGGGCCCTTTCACTTGAGAGAATAAGTACGCAGTTTAGCAAGATAACAAAGCTGTCAGAGAGGTCCTTCCACCTAGAGCAACCTCTGCTCCTGGGAGGATGGGAGTAGTTGCACGTTTATCCTCCAGGAAGCATAGCCATTATGCTCTTCTCTAGGGACAACCTTCGCATGATCATCTGTGTGATCAGCACTCTTCATCCTCAATCTATACAGCCCTATCACAGTCTTTGTCCCGGGGAATCAGGGTAATGGGTCAGTGGAGATTGCCAGTTACTATGGCTAAAGACCACACTGGCACCCTGGGCTGGAATTTCATTTTCTCTCCTGAATCCCATTTCAAATTATGTGGAAGTACATTGTCCAGTACAGCACACCAAAGACTACATAATGGGTCCAAATGACAGCAGAAAAATACTTACCCCAAAGCAGTAACTATAATACAAAACAGCCTCCAATGTGGACAATATGAATCAATCATTAAATTCCCAGAGTAAAAGGAAATTCCAAAAACTAAGTTGGCATTTTAACTAAAGTTCAGAAGAATTTAACTCCAAATGTTACCTTAACTTTTCTATTTTGTTCCTGTAAATGGAGCTCAGTTCTCTTGGGTTCTGCAATTGTTCCTTCAGTTGTTGCAGGTACCCATGAAGCTTAACCTCCGGAGTCTGCAGCATTAATAAGAAATAGAAGATGATTTAAACACCATGATAGCATGTGAGCACTTTTAAAATCCTCCACACAGATCTTTAGTCTCCAGTTACCCCAAGGAAAATGATAGTGACAGAAGTGGGTACATAGTACATTTCAGAATCACAAAACTACAACAGCCAAAGATTTCACTTTAATTCATAGAAGACATTTGGGATGAAGGGTAGAGGATGCCTTATGTTACATAGAAAAAATATGTAAAATGAATTGAACAGGAAAACGGAATAAAAACAGAGAAGAAGACATTTTGTGTGTTTTCCTATAATGTGATCCTAGGACATTTTCCACATTCCCAGTGCACAGGGGCCATCAGGAGCCATGAGACCACGTGCACATATGTTTCCGTGTGAGCCTCCCTGGGAACTACCAAATGCCTCTTTGTGCTAAGTCACAGGAAGCTTGTTAGGACAGACTGACAATTTGAAGGTTGTTCCTTGCCTACATTTCTAGTTTGTGTAACATTTCTCAGCTCCTCTCCTGAACTTTTGAATTTTAAAGCAAGTCCAGTACCCACAATGCTAGGTATAGGTCAACAGATACTACTGGGAACAATATTTAAAGGAAACCTGGGCACTTCTAACTGCTTATTAGAGTGATATACGATGGTGCGCGTTAGATCCTTCAGTGCAGATCACACTGGTCAGTCTACACATTGGCTGCTCTGTGTGTTATTCCTGCCAAATCATCCAGTTGAGATGGGAACATTAATGTATCTGAGCAGACATGTGTCGGCATGGCTTTAACAAAACAGCCATATGCTGCTCCAGGAAGTAACATTACAAAGAAAGCACAATGATTGCCAGAACCTGTCCAAGAACTTTTGGCAAGGGCCATAAAGAACAATCTTCGTCTTCTGTCCTCAGAGGTATTTGGTTTGCACTCATGAGCTCCTAGACCAGCCCTGCCAAGCACACGGTGTCCTGGTTTCCTGTGAATTCTTGAGGCTCTGTGTGGTCTTGCATTCCTTCTTCCTTAAAGGGTTCTGAGGCAGTTTCAGAGCAGAATCAGGGAGTTCAGGAAGCCACCTGACACCGGAAGGTGGGGTCACCATGGCACGGTCTGGGAGCCAGAAGCCACCACAACTGAATCCCCTGGCCAAACCCTTGCATGGCTCTTGTCCCAAGGCTAACCCTCAGCTTTGTAAATTCACCTTTCTCGGAGTGGGTGCCATTAGTTTGTATGTGAAATATATTTTACTATAAATGTAATACATACATAATATCCAAATGTATAGAAAGCCAGAAAGATGGAAAGACTAACTGAACGAGTCTCCAATGACTATTGCTAACATTTTATGCATTTAGTACTGTAATGATTAATGTATGCTTTTTCAATATAATATACTCATTAACATTTTGTATAAGTTCTTTTTGTGACAAGTAGTAATATAAACATTTCCTTCACTATTAGGAGCTTTTTTTCAAAAATGTCAAGGGTTATAATAATGGAGAATGTCATAACCTAAGTATTCTCAGAGTAAGACTGTTTCCAATATTTTGTTATGATAATAAATGCAAATGTTATTAAATAATACTTGTAGATACCTGCTGTTATTATTTATGTATCTTTTCAGAAATGTTTATTGGTCTAGAAGCACATAAAAATACAAATGGGCTCATGATAATCATGTTCTGTACCATTATAAAATAAGAATGAGTGGTATACTTTTCAGAGATAGCATGTTTTATAGTTAAGAGGCCAGATTTTAGAGGTAGGATGCCTGAATTGAATTTTGGGCTTTAACTATAATGGTTTTCACAAGCTTGAGACCTGTAAAGTGGGAATGACAGTAGACCTTCCTTCATAAAGTTATTATGAAAACCTGCAGACACATATTGGACATTTACATTGTTATCAGTCATAATTTCATCAGTCATAATTTTCAACATTAAAAATATCTTTGCAAATATATCTTATTTCTGCAAAAATATATTATAGCTGTCAAAATTTCTAAAAGTGAAATTTCTAAATTTAGAATGTGTACATTTTAAGGTTTGACAGGGATATTAAATTTCTCTTTATAGGATCACAGGATTTAACTTTGATAGGGCTCATTGTCTGTCTCTTTACCCTTTAGTCAACAATAGCTTTTTTTATGCTTTCCATTATTTGTTTATTCACTTGCTAAAAGAAGTCACCTTGCTTAATTTGCATTCCTGTAATGCGTGTGACTGAACATCTACTTACAGATTTCAAAGCTATTTAAAACTCTTCTAAAGTTTTTCTTAGAACTGCTGAGTCATCTCCTTTAATTAAGTTTTAAACTTTTTCTCTTTGTATCTGTACACTGTGTAATAGAGTAATTTGTACTTTGCCATGGTTTGAAAAACATTCCTCAGTTAACAGTTTTTTTGCTTTATTTATGATATTTATTTTCTGAACAATCCATCTTTTATCTGTGGAGTCAGATTCATTTTACTTTTGGTTGACATGTTATATTTATGATGGGGTACCATGTTATATTTCAAAATATATACTTGAATATTGAGTACATTTGACTACATTCAAACCAAGGTTCAATTATCATTTTTCATAATTAGAATTTTATAACTAAAATAATCTTCTCCATTCTAAGATTACTAAATAAAAATGTTACCTACTGTATCTTATTCTATTTTTTATGTTTTTGTACATATAGACTGTATATGTAATCTTAGAATTCACTTTGGTAAAATTATTAATATGAGTTTTTAAAGTATATCCTCCAGTTCTGTAGTTACTATCCAGAAATGCCACCCATATCAAATGAAATTGCTCATCTATTCACATTTATTTAGGACTTTTCTAGATTCCACTATTCCTTTTCATTAGTTTATTCTTGCTCCTGATTAAACTATTTTGAAGCTTAGAAACCCTTTTCTACTTAAAAAACTCTATGTATTTATTGTTTCATGATATATTATATTCAAGTCTTGAGTCCAGTACAAATTTATTCTGAGGGATGTAAGATGATCTCCTGGCCTTCCTGTTATTAATGCCTTGGCCCTATTGTTATTTCTCTGAAGGTAAAAGGTTCCAGCTGTATCAAATATTTTTCTACTCAAAACTTTTCCAAACAGCATAGATGTGTCACAAATTCTTTATTTTCTCTGCATGACCAATTTCCAACTTTTATTCTCAGATGTATTACAAGTGATTTTCCTGCCTGCTACAGAGTGTTACAGTGATCATGGGGAGGGAAGGGTCTTTGGGTGGCAGGACAGAAGGAGGTCCCCAGCCCCCTGCAGGCAGGGTTCCAAGGCTTAGAATTCTGCCTGTGGATTTCAAGAAAGTTTTTCTCTCTAAATGTACCAATGTGCTTGTAGAAGACAATGTGTAATTATAGCATGTAAAATCAAATACTTTGAGATATAAAACAATGTTTTGTTTTTAATTGTTTATTTTTATAAATGTAGATTTGTATACATAAACCACACATTTATAATCCTCATATTGACATCATGTTACCTGATGGACCAAGCATTCCATAAAACATGATTTTATGTTCTAGAAATTCTGCTCAGACAAATTTTTTCTTCAAAATCAAGGCACACTGAACTCCCAGGCTGCAGAGTCTCTCTTTCTGCCTCCCCTAGTATATTTATGAACAAGAGCTCCCAGTCTGTGAGAAGCGTGGGCAGCAGCCACCGTGTTACTCCCTGTTTCCTTTTCCAGGCTCCACGTGACACGACTGTCTTCAGGTATAACATCCTTATTCCCAAGTGAGCTGATTTACAGTACAGGTGTTGGTTTGGGCTCCTTGTATTCAGTTGACTTGTTTGGGCTCTCAGATGCAGAACCAGAGAGACCTGGAGCATAAAGTCTTCCGTGACTCCCCAGCTAGAAACATACTTGTAAAACCTCCCTGCCTCAGAAACCAAGGCTGGAGGGTCTGAGAAGGAGGGCAGTTCCCTGGATTGGCCTGGGATGACAGCCTTCATTTTGTGAATTCCACAGGAGGAGTGTGGAAGCTTTGTTTTTAAATTATATGTGCACTATAATTTTATTTTTAAGCTATTTCATCTTTCTTATAAATAACTCCCGGCACCAGGTGCTTCCCTCAGAGAGAATTTATGATACAACCCTTTTGCAAATGTTCTGTGAACAGCAAAACAGAGCGTAATCAGGACACACTCATATCATTCTTTCTCCTTATTGTTCTCTCATGGGAGAGAAGGTGCCACAAAGCAGGGGTTGTGGGTAGAGAGAACTGGCAGGGGAAGAGAATGTAAACTGCTATGATCCCCATAGAACAGAAGAGGAAAAATGGGGAAAAAATCACAAGGAGAGAGAAATCTGTGCAAGCGGTGGCAGAGACATGTGAGTCTTGAAGGGTGACCAGCTGTTGCATATCTGAGATTTGTCAGAAAAAGACTTGAGGGGGAGTCATTGACAGGAAACTGTCGCACAGGGCTAGGGAGGGACTGGAAAGTAACATTTGGGGAGGGCTCCAGAGCAGTGAACTATCTGGGAAGAGTGAGGTGCCTGCAGCCGGTCTGCTTGCTGCACAGATGTCTGCACAGAACTGGGCTGCAGCGGGAGTGAGCTAGATGGCTGGAGGTGTCTTTGCTGGCTCTGCCTCACCGGCCCCCATGCTGAGCAGTAATTTCTTCTCTGTCTTTGAGGAGGGGCTGAAGAGAAAGCAGAAGTTTATGTGGCTGTGTTGCAGGAGCAGAGAGCTCTGTCATCTGGGTGGGCCATCCCAGGATGTGTAGGGATGCAGTGTGGGAAGACAGGAGGTCACCTACCTCCAGGGCCCAGTGTCTGCCGGAGGGTTCCCCAAGGAAAATTCCATGTTCACACAGCTATGAACCTGCAGAAACTGTTTCAGCTCTGCTTACACTGGAGTGGGAGAGAATTCTGGTCACCATAACAAAAGATAACAAATAAAAATATTTCTTTGCAACTCATAGTTAAATCTCTGTGATGCAGAGTTTTAAGAACCTATGACAAGGTATCTTTGGGTAGGGTTGGGCTTCCTAAAAGTTACTTACCCTCTAAGTAATATGTACCCAAACTCCCAAGCAAGGAAGTAGCCTTAGAGGCTGGAATTAGAGAAGGAAACTGTGATCATTCTTTGGCTGCTTCCTTCCTCAACACACTCCTCCCCAGAAGCCAACTCTGCACAGTGTAAGAGAGAAGAGAGGTAAACTGAGCCCACACACTGGACTTCTCTGGGCCTGTCTACCTGCCTTCCCCCAGTGATGCATTGCCTTGAAGCCCCTTCAAAGTCCTCAAGCTGTGCTTGCCACTTTATGAAGCAGCCCTCGAGTCCTCCTCTTTCCTAAGTGTCTGTGATGTGTGATAAAAATGTAAGTGAGCAGTCCTGCTGAGCAACACCCAACAGAAAACGAGATGCTATGTACCTTACTCACCTTATCTACCAGCCTAGGCACTGTGTGATTTCTATTTCTGTGTCTTCTCCAGAGTGTATCCCATATCAGCATCCCTCTGGAAGTACGGTGTACAAAGCCTATCCAAAAGTCGATTTCTAGATATTTGGGGTGAGTTTTGTGTTAGAATTTGTGTGATTGAGAGGCAAATTCCTGCTGGCTCATTGACTGGCTCTGGGTAGGTTCAGCCAGTGACAGGCATAAGAGGCCAGTTGGGGTACAGAAGGATGCAAGGTAGGCCCATCCAGACCCTAGTCTTAGGCCCAGAGCTCTATGAGTACTGAATCCCATGTCCTGGGACTGCTCCCTCTCCAGAGCACTGTCCCTGACAGAAAGGAAGTCACCTAGTATGTGAGGCTGTGTCTCAGCCCTTGATTCCCTGGCAACCCTGTGTCTCAAGTTGGCATAAACTTTGTAGGTCAGGGTGCAGGTAGAGTCTACGGAGCCCTTCCTGACTTATCCTCCTTCCACATTTGTTTTTCTCCCATGAAGATGCCTTCAGTAAATCAGGAATCCTGACCACTCCATAGGACTCAGCCCTTCTCTCCATCTTCCATCCAGGTACCACCACCACCCCCTCAGACCAAATAGCACCTCCCCTGGCCTCCACTAGTCACTATGGGAAGTCCATCTCCACTTCTGGTCCCTGCAGCCCTGAATGTGGCAATGAGTTTGAGCTCTTGTGTCCTGTGAGTCTCTCAGCATTCCTAGATAGTTTCCTTAGCTATTGGGAGCCTGGCCAAGAGTCCCAATTGTCTGTCTTAAGAGTATGGAGAGAAAGGCACAAGACAGAGACAAGTATAGTAATGCATTAATGGCCATGTAGTCAATGTCTTCAGATGGGTCCTCCTCTGCTCTCAAAGTAGCTACTGTTTATTAGACATACACAGTGGTAGGTGGGGCTAGCAAAGGGTTACAGATCAGCAGAAGACTCAGACTCAAGAGGCATAGATGATCACATACTAAGAGGGATCTTGTCCTGGAGTATAATCCTGCGATGACTAAAGAGGGTATAGATGATCATGTGGTAAGAAAAATCAATGGGAAATCTCAAATAGGAGGTATTGATAATCCCAAACCTCCATTTTATCATCTCTTAGTGAAGTATGCAAAAGTAGCCATTGTGAATTAGTGGTCCCCAACACTTAGCCTTGCCCTCATTTCTGTGGACTGTTTGCTTGATTGTTTTCCTTAGAATCATCTGTGGTGAACTGACTTCCATCTGGCCTGTGTATATGAACCTCATGAAACCCTCTTGTGATACATCACACAAATGGTCACCACCATCCTCTTTTAACACGAGGCGAGTCTGTGTGTCTACCCTTTGAATCACAATTGCCTTGAGGTTTGCTTTGGCCAGTGGTAGAGTTCAAAACCAGATACAGAAAGAGCCCATATGCTGTGTGCTGACACAGCCTGGATACCCTGCGCTGCTCCTGGGGACTCTGTGACCCCTGCCACACGAACAAGTCTAGACTTGTCTGCCTGTTGACAAAGGGCACAGAGTTCAGTCTCCTCAGCACTCTGCCTGCACCCTGCCAGCATCTATACTGGGATTGTGGCCAGCTTCCAGCTGATAAAGAGGCAGAGGCCTGGCACAGAAGAAGGACCCAAAAGAATGAATGGCCAGTATTTAAATCACTGTGTTTGAGGGTTGTGAACAAAGCAGAAATAACTAGCTGGCACATCTCTGGTTATATCAAATAAGGTTAAAGCTGAATACAATATACATGTCTTTATAAATATTATTTAGCTACATTTACCTGAAAATATAGAGAACATCTTTTCTTATATATTGCCCGAAGCAATTCTCTCTACTCACTTGAGTGTAAACAATAGACAGCATCCACCCATTACCAGTTCCTCAGCTTCAGAGTTACCTTGGCCAAGTCACACTCTTCCCATTACAATTCAGCAGACCTGGACTACATGGGCTGGACCCTGGGCCCATAGGGACAGCTCAAAAAGGCAACTCACACCAGACACCCTCCTGGGTTGGTTGAAGTCTTTTGTCATCAAGAAAATATTAATCAGCATGAGAAGAATGATTACCATAATGTTAGATCTATGCATAGAGGTAAAAAGGCAGGATATACCCTAAAAGATTAATTTCCTATAATCTTGTATCATTTTCCTGCCAATGCCAGCATTACACTCACTCCACTCTTTCTTCTACCAACTTCTTCTTGTTTCCTGGTCTCTGACTAAACTCCTTCCACCAGAGAGGATTTTCCCATGATCTTTTATGGAGCCTTATTCTTCCATTTAGATTCTATACAGATGTTACCTTGGAACATCCATCCTGCTCATCTCATAAAACATGCCACCTTTTCCTAAAACAGTCTCACTTGTTCTATTCACAGCTCTTATTATGATTAATAATTGATTTGTTTCTTCATTTACATATTTCCTTCCTTCCCCACTAAACCATGAACTCCTCAAAAGCAATGACCTTTTCTAAGTTACCACTGTTGCCCAGTGCCTAGCAAAAGTATGGGGACAAAAGAGGCACTCAGCACTTTTGCAAGAAAGTAGCTTTCTGTGTGGTAAGATTTCAGTTAATTGTATTCTTAGGAGTAGTTTTCTGTATTCTTCAAATATACTAGAATGATTTTAGTATCATTGCAATTAGAAACAACAGCATTTTAAAGTGCGTTGAATGGATAAACACATACTGAGTTCCTGCTCTCAGAATCAGTTTCTTAGATGTTACCCAAAGAGATGCTTGTATCCTGGGAATGAAAAGAAACCACTGCACCCTGTGTCCTACGCTGCATGTGACAGGTAGGAATGGTGGGGTAGTGACCCCCATCTTCTAGTCCCACACCTGCGTTGTAGCTCCTGGATTGGAAGGGGTTTGGGGAAACAGCTGGAGGACAGACTCACATATGTCAAGTGTCTTTCTCAAATATTTTGCCAAAAAGCATTTTCTAGAACTTGGAAAGCCACCAGCTTTCCAAAGGAAAAGTCTTGGCCTATTTCACAGCATGAATCAAGCAAAATTTGTGTCTTCATTCCCAAAGGGCAGCCCCACAAGTCAGCTTACACTTCACTATAATGAAGCAGGCAGGATTCAGCTGTGAATCACACAAGGAGATGCCTTAACGTAGACCAAGCTTCTGCTCTGTGGCAGTTCTGCTAAGCAGTCAGGGTATGGGTCCACAGTCCACATGCGCTTCCTCATCTAGTACAAGTAGCTCATGTAATAGCATAGTTAGCGTTAAACCAGACATGCTCAGGTTTCACAGTCACTCACATTTTCCTCCTCTGCTGAAGCAAGTTCAACCAATTGTCTACAATTCTTAAAGTTTTAATCAGCCACTGTGGAGTTCTCTTCTCACTGTGGAACCTTTCTGAGTATTCTACTGAAGACCTCAACGTGGACATATGGACACAATTGAAGTGTTACACATTTGGTCATTACTCCTCAATTTCATCTCTGTGAAGAAAAAAAAGTGCTTCTGTAATTAATTGTATTCATGCACAGCCTATCAGCATTTTAACCATCACTGAGTTTTATATATTCTTGTTAATTAAACTTGTCCTCAGATGAGATTCCATGTGCTTATGAGCCACACTTCACAATGAACTTCTAGCTTTTCTGATTGGAAATGAAAGATAAAGTGTTCTTTGTAAAGATAGCACCAATGACTTAAAGTTCCAACGAGTAGGAGGAAAAAAAGAAAATGGGCACAACACAGATGTCATGGTGGGAACTGATTGAGTGATTTGTACTCAATCTAGAGCATTGCAGAATATTAAAGAGAGGAGGCAGGTAGATAAGAAAAGAGTTTAATAAGCAGGGAGGGCATGGAGGGAGTCACCACAGGAAGGTTATGGCAGCTCTCCCTGCAGACAAAGGGCAGGTTCTGCCTGTTATAGCCTCTGATGGGGGTAGGGCTCTGGTGGCTGGTGTGAGCTGATTTATTTTGTGAGAGTGCAGGGAATGTAAACCTTTACACTCCTGAGCTTTGGTAGACTTTTGGGAGGGAGAAGCCATAGGGGCTTCCCAAGACCCTATGTGAGGTGTGCACTATCATGGCACAGCTTTCAACAATTGCCATGATGATTGCGCTGTCTCTCAGATGGGGGATTTAACATTCCCATCTCTTTGGTGTTAGGGGGCGCTGAAGAGTCTCTCTGGCTGCTTCCTGCTGAGAGGGAGCATTGTTGGGGCCTAAAGTAGAGGAGAATGGGACTAAGGGATCCGTTTTATCTGAGCTTGTGAGGTAGTGATGTTGCTCAGTAGTAGGAATTCTTTGGCAGTTAACACCTGTATTCTGGCTTGGATAAATCATGAGAGGAGCCTAAAGGCACAGGGAGCAAAAAGCAAAAAAATTACTATGGTGATTATGGGACCCATAATGGGCATTAGAATGGTAGCACAGGACCCTAGGGAATCCCACCATGAAGACCAAGGGGTGGCTTCTAGAAAATATTGTCTCCCTCGTATATCAGCTGCTAATTTTTTTGAGTTTTTGTATCTGATATTTGACTATGCCTGATTGGCTGACAAAGTAGCAGCATTCTTCTCCCAACATGGTATAGTATCTCCCTTTTTCTGCTGTGAGAATACTGAGTGTTCTTCCTTGTTGGAGGACTACTATGGCAGTGAGTTTATTTGATCTTGGAGTGAATTAGCATTTGGAGGTGTCTGAGTGTTATAGGGTAAGGTAAAGGAATAGACTGAGGTAGAGGAGGAAGCCTATCATGTTGAATAAGGCCACTGAGGAATGTAAACACTAACATTATTAATGTGAAAAGTATGATAACTGTAAGCCTTTGGAGAATGGTGATTTTTGTTGTTTTTTGTTTGTTTGTTTGTTTGTTTGTTTGGGGTGTTAGAGCACCTATGAGGAAGAGGAGATGTGTAGAGCCATATATAGGCCAAAACCAGGTAGAGCAGCAAAGCATTAATGTTTGTGTTGTGTTAATCAGAGATGAGTGGGAGCTATTGGAAGTGAGGTCCATGAAGTCCCTTTAGTGTGTTTGGGATTGAGATTACCGGGCAGCAGATGATATCTCTTCATCTGGGTGATGTGAGACCAGCATAGGAATCCCTCTACCTTTACTGCAGTTGGAGTTCCAAGGTATACCATGTGAAGTCCATTTTACTTAGGTTGAAGAGTTGAAGTTGAACCTGTGGGCTTAGGAATTTTAATATAGATTAAATCTCCTGGAGATAAAAGAATAGGTGTGTGTCCTTAAGAGGGCTGAGGGAAGCAAAGATCTACATATTGTTGAAGAAGGTGTCAGAGGAACTAGAGAACCAGAATGTAATCAATTAAGGGAAGAAGATTAGAAGGTGAAGGTGAGTTTTGTAAGACAATTGGTCTATTGTACATAAGCTGAAAGGGGCTTCAATGAGTAGGTGACCTGGGGAGAGTTCAGAGTTTTGTAGGGGCTAGAGGTAGGAGTAGAGAAAGAAGAATCATGTATATGTGGGAGGGAAGTATGAGTTAATTGGAGAACATCTGTGCGGTCATGTAGAGGACTTACCTCTGTATCTGTTGTAGGCGTGGGCAATAGGGTGGCTGGATTGAGGGTGTTGCTGGTTGAGACTGTGACAATGGGGTCTTGTATTACAGTTAGATGTACTTGTTGTAGCTGTGATAGGGTCATTAGAGCTGGGAGTGTCTTGTGGATTAGATTGACTAGATGGTGTGGTGAGTCGACTGTGATTGTCTATCCTAAAGTGAACTTCTCGGCTTCTTGTATCAGGGTGGCTGTTGCTGCTGTCACCTGAAGGTGGGGTGGCTGTCCTCTAACTGTAGCTGTTTGGGAGGTAAGCTATGGCCTGGAATGAAGGTCTTTTACTGTGTCCCAATACTCCATCGCATTATCTTTAGCTGCTGTAGTGTATAGAATAAAGGGTACAGTAGGATTAGGAAGTGTAAGTGAAGGGGCTCTAAAGAGGGCCTCCTTAAGTTTTGTGAAGGGAGTGTCAATTGGCATAGTGGGATCTAGGGGTTTTGAAAGAGGCCCTTTACAGGCTTGGTATAGTGGCTGAGCTAAGGAAACAAAATTGGGGATCCAGAGGTGAAAAAAGTTTGATAGGTCTAAGAAGGATAATATTCGTTGTTTTGTGATTGGTGCCTGTAAGTCAGAAAGGAGTCTTGTGGTCAGAAGTTATGGCCAATGTGGTGAGTGTAAGCATGAGGCCTAAGAATCTGACTTTTGATGAGGTGATTTGAGCTTTGGAGTGAGAGACCGTGTATCTTCTACTACAGAGAAAGTTGAGTAAGGCAGCTGTGTGTTGTGTTGTTGTGGCATAGGAGGGGGAGCAGAGTAGAAGTCATCTATGTAGTGAGTAAGTTTAGGTTGTAGATTTATAGTTACAAGATCATTGTCTAAGGCTTGGCTAAAGAAGTGAGGGTGTCTCTGAATTCCTGGGGGCCACTGTCTATTAGTTGAGTGGACTGAAAAGTATCTGAATCCGTCCATGTAAATGTGGAAAGGTCTGGCATTGTGGATGTAAGAGAATAGTGAAAAATGTATTTTTAAGTCTAATACAGGAAAGTGAGAGGTATGTGGAGGAATATGAGACAGCATAGTGTAAGGGTTTGGCACCACCGAGTGAACTGGGTTATTGTACTGACGATAGCTCTGGGATATTGGATTAAGTAATAGGAGCTATTGGATTTGAGGACAGGGAGAATATGGGTGTCATCAGGGCAACTGAATGACTTTTAGAAACCCACTAGTTAACAAGTGGCAGATAATAGGTTTGAGTCCCTGTTGATGTTTAGGGGCAGTTGGGTATTAGGGAACAGAAGGGAAGAGTGAGGACTGTTTGAGGTGAATTAGCAGCGGAGTAATGCGGGTGGCATGAGTGGGATTGGAGGTATCTCAGACTGTAGGGTCGATGAGGCAGGGGGGAAGGGGAGGGACTGAATAAGTGGCATATGATGGTGGGATTGGAGTATGAGAGCTGTGGGGAGAGGGAGAGAGTATAAGAGAAATTAAGTTTTTGGAGTAGAATTTTTATCAAAAAGAGGTACAGGACAGGTTGGGATAATAAGACAGTTGTGTGTAAGGAAAGGGTTTGGAATCTGCAGGGAGTGGGTTTTTTCTGCAGAAGTCATGTACAATGGCTGTCAATTCCCACAACGGAGACTGCAGACCTGGAACATCAGTCTTAAAACTCAGGAAGAACATTATGGGTAGCTTACATGTCAACAAGGAAAGAGAATGTTTTACCTGAGATGTCCAGCAAGACTTAGGGCTCTGAGAGAGATACCTGGGTGGGACCATGGCCCGGAGCCCCATCATCCTCTTCAGCAGCGATGCTGAGCAGATCAGCCAGTGATGAGTCCCAGGCGGCCATGTCTTATCCTGTGAGGGAAGGGAAGGTGATGACTTACCGGCTGTATGGCGGACAGGGCAGTCGCATTTCCAGTGGCCCTCTTGGTTACAGATGGGACCGGTTCCCAGTCATGGCCACAGGTCAGGGCAGGCTTGTGTCCAGTGTTGTTTTTCTTCCACACTTGAAGCATGATGGTGGGGGTGGGTGGCACTCGGGATTTTAGATTTCTTTTTTTCTCCAGTCTGTGTTTTATCTCAAGCCCTGGGTGTCACTCACTGCAGCTGTAGCTGCTGTGACCATAAATTGACCTTAGAGTTTCAGCCTGGAATGCATCCTTTTTATGGTCGTCCTGGAATGTAACCTTTCTAAAGTCATTGTCTATCATTGAAGACATGGAAAGCCATAGTTAAGAGGTCTCCCTGGGGGGATTGAGGACGAAGATCTGACGTTTTGAGTTTAGTCTGAATGTTTGGTGCTGCTTGGGAAGTAAAAATGGGAGTTTAGGAGGACCGCAGGATCAAGTATGATGGGCAGGGGAGAGAAAGGAGGGGGCAGAGTTGGGTAAACAGAGGAGGAGCTCATAGTGATATAGTCCTATGAGAGTAACTGTGAGATGAGGAGGAGAAGGAAGAAGGTGGGGGGGCTCTGTGTGAGTTATGGCTATAGGGGGGTGGAGGTGTTTTATCTATTGGGTCTCAGAAACAAGAAAGGAGAGAGTTACCGTGGCAAGCTGATAAAGAAGGAGGACTGTGAAGCGAGTCAAAAGAACTGGGGAGGCTGTGTAGGTTTGGAACAGGTCAGGGCGTGCCTGCAGCTGTACATAAGGTATTTACCCCCACTTGCCGGTTCAGTAGTAAAAGCTACATAAATCTCTTAATGTCAGCCTCTGTGGCCTGAGAGTTTCTTTTAGCCCCAGTGTATCTAAGTGCAGCCCAGAGGAGTGGTTTTGTTGGGTAATGATTATTACCCATGTGTTCCAATTAGGAAGGTGAGCCGGGGGTTGGGAGGGTTGTGAATCAGCGGAGAATCGTCACCCTTCAGTGAAGCACAACCAGTAGTAGTGTAGTCCCAACAATGACTTCCCCGTTCGTCACCAGAGAAGGCACAGAGAGGTCCAAAAAGGATGTAGTAGTAGCGTGGTCTCACAATAACCTTTCTAGTTGTCACCAGAGAGGCATGTGGGGCCCCGAAGGAGGTAGAGGTCCCCAGAGGGACATAGAGTAGTAGGGGGATGTCCTAATGTGGCCATGGTTTCGGACAAGCACCCCAAAGTAGAGTAGAGGGGAGGCTCACCTTGGACCTGACGAGATGAAGGCCAGTGTTGGATGTTGGCTAGAAATGGCAAGGCCAAGGAGTCCCTAGTCCCAGAAAAATGGTGA
>PVJX010007397.1:0-71282 GCA_004027295.1 Dolichotis patagonum | reverse complement strand
CCTCAAACCCACAGCAATCCTTCCGCCTCAGCCTCTCAGATGATTCCAGGTGTGTGCCACCACACTGGCTGCTGCTCCTAATTCTGTGTTCTCCAGGCCTCATAGGTTTGGGATTAGGGATGAGCCCCCACTAGGGCTGCTAAACTGCTGAGGGCGGCAACGCTGGCGTCTTTCCTGTGGGCGGCTCCAGCAGGTTATTCTGCCTTGCTTGGGGGCTTCGGAGGACCGAGTTAGCACGGGGACTACTGTGTTCTTCTGCCCCTGGTGGTAATTTTAGGGATAGAAAATGACAGCTACTTCACCTCCTCGGCGCTATGCTCATAGTGATCACCAGACGGTAGTGTTCTCAGCACACTCCCATCTAATAAATTCTTCAACCCCGGCTTTTAAAAAGGTAGATTACTCTTTGTTTTGTTTTTCCTGCTAATACAGAAATGATAGATATACATGTAGAGACTCATGCATGTGTAGAGCTTATAAACAGTTTACGAGAACCGACTATATAACACATGTTGAAATGAACAACTACTTTGAAGAAAAGAGACACTACAATACCCAGTGCCGACTCCATAAAGTCATGATGTGAAGTCCAGCAAAACTATCACTTTTTGTTCAAAGTGATCTTAGCTTGCTTTGCCTTGTTTAAATTCAACACACATTAAGGTATGGACAGCTGTTTTGAGGAGAATGAGAGACACTATGACAGCCATTCATGGCTTCCCTAATGTATGGTCTTGAAGACCTGAAATGCCCTCCTCCTCCTGCTCAGATCAATTCCATACTAGGTTGTTTCATGTGAATTCCCTGTATGTGACAATATGGACAACTATTTGGAAGAAAACAAGAGTCAATATGATAGAGAGTGAAATCTCCAATTGTCTAGTTTTGAAATTTTTGTCTCTTACATTGCTTTCTTGTGATCCACTTTGCTCTGTTTTGTTGTGTTTAATTTTACCCTTTTGATATAATTACATGTATATTTGAGTGGGTAAGATGGATGACCATATTGCTGTTTTTGTCAGATCGTGGAACAGAGCTGTTAACAGTCTCACTATTTGAATGTCTACTTTATATATTGTAACTTTGTAATTTGAACAACTATTTCCAAGAAGTCAGTATGTAATTTGTCAAGTAATAATCTCTTAGGGGTTTCTTTTGGTGTTGTTTTTTTCCTTTTTTCCTTGGAATACTGTGTTGTCGCTACCCTTTATTCTGTTTTGTTTTGTTTTGTTTTTTTTCTCTTTAAATAAAATTATTTTTTTAAAAAAAGGTAGATTACTGAGGATGGAACGAGAAATTGAAATGTGTTTTGTGCATGTACCAACCCAAGGAGAATATAGTCATGTACTGCAAACATGTACTAACAGAAATTCAGAAAAACAGGAAAATAAAAGTAGTCAAGGCTCTGGCCCGCTGGAGCAAATCACAAGGTGTGAAAGTGTCAGAGGTGAGGACCCGCGCGTGTCAGTACCGAAGTGGGGGAGGAGAATACGGGCCCACTCACCTGCTAGGTCTCGGAGCCCCATCTCAGTGTCTCTTTGCATTTGCAGAAGGCCGGGAAAATCATCTTGCAATTACCATCTGTAGTTTGAACTAGTTTGAATGATTATATTTGTGCTAAGTGAGAAAAGTTAGTATCTCAGGAAATATCTTTTAAAATATAGACCGTATTACCTTCAGCTTAAAAAGCGTAATAGTTCATTATGCCTCGTTTTCTATTTCTAGCTACTCCTGTAACAAACTAAAGGAACTAAGTCTGTTTGATGGGAAAATGTGGAATCTGGCCCAAAACTCCAGAGCAATTTTTAGCCTCGCTGTTGGCACTGCCTGTAATGTTATGATGCAGGAGGCTGACACAGGAGGATTGCCACGAATTCGAGGCTAGACTGGGTTACACAGTAGGTTCAAGGCCAGCCTGGGCCACATAGGGAGATGCTGTCTCAAAATAAGAGAAGAAATTTCCACAGGTTTTTTTTTGTCTTTTTGAGGCAAGGTCTCACTATGCAGTTTAGGCTGGCCTTGAGCTCACTTTGTAGCCCAGGTTGGTCTTGTACTTGCAGCGATCCTCTTGCCTCAGCCTCTCGAGTGCTGGAATTAACAGGTGTGCACCACCACGCCCGGCTAAAGTATATTTTCTATACTATAGTTTAACAACCTTTTAAGATATACGATATCTATGTGTATATATTCTATTTTATTTTAAAGGGAATAAAACAAAACAATAAAATGAAACAAAACAAAACAGTGAGAACCCAATATTGGGTTTCAAAACTAAGACAGAGGGCTGGAGACACAGCTCAGCGGCACAGAGCCTGCCTGGCAAGCATTAGGTCATGAGTTCAATTCCCCCCCGCCAAAACCAAAAACAAACAACAGCAAAAAAACACCACTAAGACAGGAGGGAATCTACCACGTTACTCTATTGCATATTGTTATCCTCTAAATGGTTGCTCAGACCACTGGCTTTAGGCCTGCAAAGTCGATCAAGCAATACAAGCTTTAAGTTGTTTCTTTACTTCAGTTGCCACCATCTCAGGTCTTAGTCTGTGTTCCTCTGAATCAGCGGGTCACTTATGGGGGTGTAAGGTGGGGGGAGATATTCTTCTCACCTGGGGTCCCCCATGACCGCAGGCTTCCATCCTAGTTCTCCCCCGGCTGGTGGGGCCTTCGCTGGCTCACTAGATATACTTTATATACTTTTCCTCGAATTCAGAGCAATGCTCCTGTCTCAGCCTCCTGGGTTGAGATTGCAAGCCAGCCCTAAAATCACATATTTGATACAGTTGTCATGTCTGCTCAGTTTCTTTATCTGAAACTGTCTTTCTGCCTTTTTGTGTCTTCCTCTACAGTGACAATTATTGAAGAATACAGGCCCCATTGTTTCCCAAGTAAGTTTATACATTTTGGCAGAAACGGCACACCACACACTCTATCCACCGCACCAGGGCACACTTAACATTGGCTTATAGTGTCAGGAATGGTGCTTCCGACCTTCGACACTTGGCAAAAGTGGTTGCCATTAGATTTGTGCTCCTTTTTCTCTCTGTATTTAATAATATTTGAGACTGCATGGATGTCCCATTCCTTGGTAAATTTTCTACAAAAAAGTAATGGCAGCTGGGCATAGTGTAAGCCCAACACATGAGAGGCTGAGGCAGGAGGATTGCTGGGAGTTCAAGGCCAGCCGCCAGCCTGGGCTACATAGTGAGACACTGTCTCAAAAAAAAAAAAAAAAAGTAATAGCTGCATTTTACACAGCTTTATTGAGCTGTAACTCACTCATCCACCACACACTTCATGCAAGGCGCGCCATCCAATGCTTCTAGCACGCTAACCCTACCCAAAGGAGCCCTTTGGGAACTGCCCGCCTGCCCGTCTCCTGCCCTGTGTCTCCTGTCTGCCGATGTCTCCTCTGCGGTCCGCTCCAAGCTGAGATTCCAGGCCCACAGTGCTTGGTTTCCATGGTCCTTGGCTTTGGCTCACTGCAAAGCTGGGTCCCAGGGAACGAGTGAAACCTCATGTGTTCCCATCCTGAGCTGGTGGCCCTTGGGTGTCTCCTTCCTGTTTGTTTAAGGTGCCTGGGCTCAGGCCAGGTGCCACATGCTATGCCAGTGCTTCCCAGGCGCTACCCCTCAGCCTGCTACTCTGAGCTCCAGGAATAATAATTCTACAAACATTCATGTCTGAGTTTTATGCTGGATGTGTGTGTTCACGTCTCTTAGGTAGGTACACTGGGAGAGGAATTGTTTATGTTTAATATTTTTGAGGAACCCCCAGACTTCAGTCCGCAGTGGCTTCTCCAGTTCACTTTCCTATCCACAGTATATGAAGATTCTACTTTCCCCGTTTCCTCGACGGCACTTGTTATTGTTGTCATTTTTATAATAACCATCTTGTTGGGGTGTGAAGTGGTGGCCTAATGGACCCCCTCCTTTTCGAGTCAGGGTCTCACTCTAGTTCAGGCTGGATTTGAACTCACACTGTGGCCCAGGCTGGCCTCGGACTCAAGGTGAGCCTCTCATCTCAACGTCCTGAAGGCTGGAACTACAGCCAGAGCCTCCTTTTAAAAAAATTCCCTTTTTTTTTTTAGTCCTGCCTCCCTTTTTTCAAATTAAACACATAAGCTCTTGCTTCTCTGTTTTTTGATCTTGGAATGCTTTTATAGTCTTAAGAATTGGAGCCCCAGAGATTCATTAATTTACCAAAATGTCACATTAATTAAAACATTACATGTGAATATAAACTGGAAATGATCTTCATTTCCAGAATTAAAAAGAAACTCATGAGAAAATAACATGTTTTACACTTTTGCAATTAACTTCAGCGACTCTCCTGGTGGAATGCTGGGTCTTCCCATCTGCTTCCGCTTTCCATCTGTTGCAATAAGTCATTTTGATTGAAGAAAATTCGACCCCAAGTGAACGTGCACTCAGGAAAGAGAAATACTTAATGGCTTTTTCAGATAATTGTGGGTATTCTTCTTTGATGCTACACCAAAACTACCAAAGTAGTAGTTTCTTTTTTTCAGGGCTGGAGGTTGAGATAGGGACTCACTGTGTAGTTCAGACTGGCCTTGAACTCATTGTGTATCCCAGACTAGCCTCAAACTTCTGGGGATCCTCCTGCCTCAGCCTCCCAAGTGCTGGGATTACAGGTGTACACCTACACATCCAGCTGTCAAAGTGGACCTTTCTTAAAAGTCATTGCAAAGTTCTGGGACACAGTCCAGAGCAGGATGCTTGCCTACCACACATTAGGCTGTAAGGTCGGTCCCCAAAACTGTGGAAAGAAGCCAGAGCGCAAGTTGCAGTGAGGACCTGAAAGCCGCGTGGGGACTAGTTCATGCTTGCTTGTGGGAACACCTGTGGGTCTGCCTGGCACTTGGGAGCAGAGATTTAACCCATGCATGACTCCACGTGACTTCACATTATCAACCTGAAGACGGGGTTCACCCTAGCATGCAGATCTCCTAAAGACGGCACGCACTAAAGGAGGTCAGAGCCTGTCCACTTTCCTTTCTAACACGCCTGTCCACCTCGTCTGAAGCGGAGGTGCTGGGTGCTGTCCCACGCCCTCTGGTGGATTACATTTCCCTAGTGGGAATTTCCCTTGAGAGCTCCTGGGCAGTGGCCAGGTAAATGTCCAACATTTTCCTGGGAGGGCCAGCTGCCCTGCACTCCTTGCTGGGATTGTCTGTCTATAGAGCACCAGGTCTCAGCGGCCACGTCTGTTCCCACTTCCTAAGCTGGGCAGAGTGGTGCATGCCCATGCAAGTTCTGGGGCTACTTAGTGAGACCCTGTCCTCAAGTCGTCGAGACACTGTTCCGTGACAGTGGCATACACTGTTACTGCAAGGCCAGCTCCGTTTGGGCCATGGGCTGGCTTGCTGCTAAGGACATAGGGGAATGCAACTCCCGACCTACTAAATGTCCAGTATGAGTTTGTGTTCTCTAAAATTGAAGAATAAATTTGAGGAACAACAGAGGTGAAGAGCAGAAATATTGAGAGAAATAAAGCTTCTGTCTGAGAGAGACAGAAGGGGTCCCAAGAGAGTTGCCAAAGACTGTCATTTCTAGGGACTTTTATAGAGCCAAACCATGAGGTGAAAGGGTCCAAGGTGGAGATACATGGGAACACACGAGGTGAGCCATGAGGTGGGACACAATTGTGGTCAACCAATAAGACTAGTTGCTCAGGGCCGGCGATTTAGCTCAGTGGCTTAAGCGCCTGCCTAGCAAGTGCGAGGTTGTGAGTTCAATCCCCGGTACCAAAAAAAAAAAAAGACTAGCTGCTCAGGTAAAATTGATTAAGTTAGGCGCAAATGGGGCACCGGGTCCCGCAGGAAGCGGGCATGCTTAACAGCAGGGACTCTTCCTGTAGAGGGGTGGGATGCTGACTCCTGACTTCCGCAGGGTGACAGAGACTAACTATTTGAACTGTCAGGCCTTAGGATGTGGATGTATTTGCTTTGCCTTTTGTCTTGAGATCTGGCCCAGCAGGAGGTGCCTGTCTCCTCAGAGGTCAGAAGGTGTCTGACCTTCTGCTCTGGCTCCTTTGAGGGCGCAGTCCTGTCTGACTGCCTATAATGTTTCTAGCTACCTCAGCTGCCTGCAACACAACTAGAGACCTAGAGCCCATGAGAAGGACTCACGTCAGTCAGTTTTACAGATCTGTGCTGGGAAGGCCCAAAGATCAGCGGTGGAAGCTAGAAAGTCTATGCCAGCGGGGTGAAGGAGCTGTGCTGGTAGGTTGAGGGTTTTACACTGGAGCCAAGAAGTGACATTCAAAATAAGGACCAGGGCTCTCCTGAAAAGTGCCACAGCCATCCTCAGTGACAATGAAATCTCGAGCTTCTCCGATGATAACAGTCTAGTTCATATCAGGAAGCCAGTGTGACAAGCTTCTGCTGACGATTAAATAGCAAACATCTTCCCCCCAGAGCCAGGAAGCAATGCTCAAAGTAAGGATCAAAGTTCCTTCAAAGCGAATTGCAGACAAGGCCCCAAGCTCCTCAGATGATAATAGCTTGAGTCCATTCTGGGAAGCCAGCGTGCAAGCTCCTCCAGGAGAACCAACGGCTCCAAGCACCAACAGTAGAAGAACCCACAATGCCCCACTCGTCCTCTCCACGTCTCCTTTTATGCTGGCAGCAGTCCTCAGGTGGGCCATCTACACTCAGCACCATGCTGATTCAATTCAGATGGTGTTAAATTGACCACCAGTTTTTAATCCATAACAGGTAGGCAGGCAGGACTAGGCCCTAGAAAAGAGACAAAGCAGAAGATGCATTACTTTACTACTGTGGGTGGAGACACAGTCCTTAAAGGCCAGACCTCTATGTAAAGTATCATGTCATCTGCAAATAATGATAATTTAACTTCCTCTTTTCCTATCTTTACTCCTTTTATTTCTCTCTCTTGTCTAATTGCTCTGGCTAGTATTTCTAGTACTATGTTGAATAGGAGCAGTGATAAGGGACATCCTTGTCTTATGCCTGATTTTAACATAAATACTTTCAGTTGTTGGCCATTCAATATGATGCTGGTTGTTGGTTTGTCATAGATGACCTTTATCATATTGAGGTAAAGACCATCTATTCTGATTCTCTGTAAGGTTCCTATCATGAATGAGTGTTGGACTTTATCAAAAGCTTTTTCTGCATCTATAGAGATGATCATGTGGTTCTTACTTTTGGCTCTATTGATATGGTGGATTACATTTATTGATTTACGTATGTTGAACCATCCCTGTATTCCTAGGATGAATCCCACTTGGTCATGGTGTATAATCTTCTTGATGATTTGCTGCATCCTGTTTGCCAATATTTTATTGAGAATTTTTGCATCTATGTTCATTAGGGAGATTGGCCTGTAGTTCTCTTTTTTAGTTGGGTCTTTCTCTGGTTTTGGTACTAGAGTAATATTTGCTTCCAGGAATGACTTAGGAAGAATTGCTTCCCTTTCGATTTCATTGAAGAGTTTGAGGAGTGTCGGCATTAAGTCTTGTTTGTATTTCTTGTAGAATTCTACAGTGAATCCCTCTGGGCCTGGGCTCTTCTTTGTTGGCAAGGACTTAATTACATTTTCAATTTCATTAATAGAAATTGGGTTATTCAGCAGTTTTACATCTTCCTGATCCAGCTTTGGTAGTTCATATGTTTCTTCTATGTTGTCGAACCTATGAGAGTAGAGGTTTTTGAAACAGGTGTTAATGATCTTCTGTATTTCCACAGAGTCTGTAGTAATTTCACCTTTTTCATTCCTTATTGCATGAATTTGAGTTTTTTCTTTCCTTTTTGAAAATAAGGTTGGCTAGGGGCTTATCATTTATTCTTTCAAAGAACCAACTTTTTGATTCATTGATTCTTTGTATTGTTTCTTAGTCTCTATTGCATTAATTTCTGCTCTGATTTTTATAATTTCCTCCCTTCTTTTGGCTTTGGGCTTGGCTTGCTCTTCTTTTTCCAGATATTTGAGTTGTAGCATCAGGTTGTTTATTTGTGTTCGTTCTGTCTTCCTGATGTGGGAACTCAGTGCAATAAATTTTCCTCTGAGGACTGCTTTCATTGCATCCCACGAATTCCAGTAAGTTGTGTTTGTATTTTCGTTTGCTTGTAGATATTGTTTAATTTCTTCTTTAATTTCCTCTGTGACCTACTGATTGCTCAAGAGTATATTCAGTTTCCATGTATTTGTGGGGTTTTTGCAGTTGCTTTTATCATTAATTTCTAGTTTCATGGCACTATGATCCGATAACATGCATGGGATAATTTCAATTCTTTTGCATTTACTTAAATATGTTCTGCGGGCTAGTATATGATCTATTTTAGAGAATGTCCCATGTACTGCTGAAAAAAATATTCTGATGTTGTTGGATGGAACACTTTGTATACGTCTATCAAGTCCATTTGTTCACAGGTGTGATTCAGTTCTGTTATTTCTTTGCTGATTTACTGTCTAATTGATCTGTCCCTTTGTGTCAATGGTGTGTTAAGGTCTCCTGTTATAATTGTGTTATTATACTTTACATAGAAGACTCTCAAAACTCTATTGAAAGACTCCTAGATGTAATAAATAAATTCAGCAATATAGCTGGATACAATGTCAATACTCACAAATCAATAGTATTCCTATACACTAACCACAAAAGCACTGAGAGAGAAATAAGAGAAGCCACATCCTTCACACTAGCATCCAAAAAAATGAAATACTTAGGAATTAATCTCAAGAAAGAAGTAAAAGAGTTATACAGGGAAAATTACAATACCCTGAAAAAGGAAATTGAAGAGGACCTCAGAAAATGGAAAGACATCCCTTGTTCATGGATAGGAAGAATAAATATTGTGAAAATGGCCATTATCTCAAAACTGTTATACAGATTCAATGCAATCCCAATCAAAATACCACTAACATACCTCATAGATCTAGAGAAATCACTCCTAAAATTCATCTGGAACCAGAAGAGACCTAGAATAGCAAAGGCAATTCTAAGCAGCAAAGGCAGTGTAGGAGGAATCACAATCTCTGACTTGAAGTTACACTACAAAGCTACTGTAATAAAATCAACATGGTACTGGAATAAAAACAGATCTGAAGATCAATGGAATGGATTGGAAGATACAACCACAACCACAAACTCACTCAACCACCTTATCTTTGATAAAGGGGCCAAACATGTTCACTGGAAGAACGATAGTCTCTTTAACAAATGGTGCTGGAAAAACTGGCTATCCATATGCAGAAGACTAAAACTAGACCCGTGCCTATCACCATGTACTAAACTAAAATCTAAATGTATCAAAGATCTAAATAGTAAAACAGAAACACTAAAACTGTTGGAAGACAAAGTAGGTAAAAGTCTTGAAGACATAGGGGTAGATAGAGAATTCATGAACAAGAATCAAACCTCACGGGAAATACTTCCCAGAATCAATAACTGGGATCACATCTTATTAAAGAGTTTCTGCATATCGAAAGAGATTTCCAGCAGAGTGAAAATAAAACCCACAAACTGGGAAAAAATCTTAGTGAACTGTCCCTCAGACAAAGGACTTCTGTCTAGAACTTATAAAGAATTAAAAAAAATCAGACCCTAGAAATTCAAAGACCCAATCCAAAAATGGGCACCCGAAATGAATACACATGAAAAAATGTTCATCATCATTAGTCATTAGAGAAATGCAAATTAAAATCACACTGAGATTCCATCTCACTCCAGAAAGAATGGCCGGGATAAAAAAAACTACCAACAACAAATGCTAGAGAGGCTGTGGAGAAAAAGGAACTCTTCTGCACTGTTGGTGGGAGTGTAGACTGGTGCAACCATTGTGGAGGTCAGTCTGGAGATTCCTCAAAAATCTGGGATTGGAAGTCCCATTTGACCCACCTATACCACTTCTAGGCATATTCCCAGAAGAACTGAAAACATCATACCACAATGATATATGTGCACCCATGTTTATAGCAGCACAATTTGTAATAGCCAGATCTTGGAAACAACCTAAGTGCCCATCAACTGAGGAATAGATAACGATGTTTTGGTATTTTTATACAATGGTATTTTATACTCAGCTATAAAGAATGATCACATTGAGATATTTATAAATAAATATGCAACTTGAGACCATACTCATAAGCCAAATAAATCAAACTCACAGGTGTAAATATCGTATAGTCTCTCTAGTGTGAGAAATGGTAAAAGGACATAGATTTTATGGTAATCATGATTTCCCATTACATAGCTTTGAAGCCTTTTAATGTTTTCATTCATCAGTTGGAAAGGTTTTATTCTGTTTTGTTTGACTTTATTATGTGTGATGGTATGAACAGCTGTTTTGAAGAAAACGAAACATTATGGCAGCCATTGCTGATTTAATATTGTCTTACTTTGAAGTCCTACCATGCTTTTATTCTTCTATTACCATTGGTTCTATCATGTTGTATCTTACTGGGATTTTAATATATGTGATAGTATAAACAATTTTTTTATGGAAAATGAGATATAGTAGCCATTGATCATTTTCTGTTATCCAGTTCAGAATATCCTGTAATTCTTTCATCCCTTTGAATGGTTTTATAATATTTTGTTATGTTTGATATGATTGTATTTGAAGGCATGCTTAACTATTGCAAAGAAAGAGACATTGTGGTAGCTACTGTTAATATCCGGTTGCCTTGTTGTAAAATGCTGTGTTGCTTATGTTCTTCTGTTCTGATTTGCTTTGTTCTGTCTTCTTTTGTTTTATTCTCTTTAAAAAAAAAAAAAGCTAGACCTGACAATGAAAGACAGAATGCTGCACCCACACACTTCCCTTAGGGATGAGCAGCGGGATTGATACTCTAAATAGGCATCCAACACCTTGGGTGGGAGACCAAAATCTCTCTTCTCTGTTTGGTCCTTACACTTGCTAATTTGTACCCCATTTGATCCCCATTTAATCTATATTACCTAATCTATATCACAGTCTTACTGGTTCCCCATAGTTGTGTCCCATTTCGTGCCCCCCTTGTGGCTTCCCAATGGATCACTGTTGCCTAAGGTTGCTCAGGGACCAGCAGCACCGTCTGGGTGAGCCAGGCAGGAGGAGCGCTCCAGAAGGCGCCAGGACAGGGGACAGGGGAATAAGGGAATAGGAGGGCTTTGTTTTTTGTTTTTGTTTTTGAGACAGACTCAGTATGCAGTTCAGGCTGGTTTCTAACTTGCAGCTATCTTTCTGCCTCAGCCGCCTGAGTGCTGGGATCACAGAGGCACACCACCACACCCGGCTCAGGAGGGCTCCTGGAGCAGGCGGCTAGGAGGGCCGGGACAGGCGAGTAATCTCAAAGGCCCCCAGGGAAGGTGAGACTAGACTGGCGAGTCCTTCCCACCGTACCCTCACCCCAAGGGAATAACCCCCCCAACGCCGCGCAGCCCCCGCGCATGCGCAGCCCGCCTCCGCCGGCTCCAAGCGGAGGCGCCTGATCCCCGAGCCGCTAGGCGCGCGGTTTCTGATCCGCTTTCGCTTCTCTGTGTTTGGAAACCTGGAGCTCAGCCCGCTGAGGTTGCATAAAAGTACGTTTCGAAAGCGGATGAAGATTGTGCGGTGTGTCTAAGAGGTCTGCGGGCCCCCAAAGGTCTTGTGCAACCTGGCGGTTAGGGAAGAAGGGGTCGGGGGGCCGGACAGCTCCCCGCACCCCCAGCCCCAGCCAAAAAGCCGCTGGTAAGGCCGGGCCGGGGCGGAGCTGGGCCGAGGGGCGCTGCAGAACAGCCGAGGGCAGCAGGCTTCTTTTTCGTTGTCCTGATGACGTTCATCTTGCGACAGTTATCAAAGCCACGGCGGGGCGTGGGACACGTGCCTGTAATCCCAGGCTGAGGCAGGAGACTTGTCACAAGTTCAAAGCCAGCCTGAATTGCATAGTAAGAACTTCTTAAAAATCAACAACAAAAAACCCAATCAGTTGCTATATACTTTTCCCTTGTCTGTGTTTGATTTTATGGTAAGAAATGTTCCAATTATTCAAAGTTGTAAAAGTGAGATTCCTGCAATTTTCATTTCCTTTCCCTCCCTCTTTGTCCTTTTCTCTGCCTCTCCTGTGCTCCTCCCCTAATTGAGACTCAGAAGGAAAGTGAACCAATGCTCTGCTAATGTCTAGATCTCAAATGTTGGCCACTAGCAGATTATTTTTCAGATACCACACACACCTGCAAGAGGTACAGGACAGACAAGTCCTGCAGGGTACGAGCTCGATGGCTCCAGTCTGGCAGGTCTGCTTTGAGGCCTGACTTCCTCCTTGCTTTGGAAATCCCCAGCCTGGCAACCTGGTGACTTAGAGCCCTCTGTCCCCTGCAGTGTGAGACAGCCAGCAGGGGTGACCAGTCCGTGAAAATTTCAACAAGTTTCTTGTTTCCATTGTCTGCAACTCACTGTTTCCTGATTTTCTTTTTTTGGTGGTGCTGGGAACCAAACCCAGGGCTGCAATTGTGCATGCCAGGCAAGTGCTGTACCTCGGAGCCACACTCCCAGGCCTCCCTTGTCTCTGTGCCTTTCAGCAACTCCACTGGGGATTAACCTGTGCTGATGTCATAGGCAGCTAAATTAGACAGAAATGAATAGGCAGACAGGGCAGGGGCCAAGACAGTGCAGAAGATAACAGTGAAACTGTGGCTGAGGCACATCTGATGAAGGCCAGGCCTCAAGATGAAGACGAAATGGCCAGGCTCACATATTCCTGGGGAATAAGCAGTAACTTGGAATTGTTCTGCTATTGGTACCTCCTACTTCAGGAAGTCCAGACAGGCATCAGTCATCACCAGAGGATCCAGACCCGTCCCGTCCCCCCCAGAAGCCTTTAATCTTTCCATGGACCCTTGCTACATGATTAACTAAGCAGCTGCACTTGTAATTCTATAGGTTGATTACAATTTGACCCACCGATGTTTCCCACCTCCAGATTGTGCCTATTCCAGAGATCAAAAGTGGCTTCAGCTAAACTGAGGCTTTGGGTGGAAGGAGTCAGGCATTGGTTGAGAGAGTGGCCAATCAGAGCAAAGTACATTCAGGTTTTTTTTTTTTTTCATTAATTTCCTGGCTGGATTATGATTCCCATAGGTAGGGTCCCAAAAGACTTCTTCTGGTGATGGGCTTGGACCACCACAAGGTCACCATCCACTCAACCAGGCTGGTGGCTTTGCCCATATCCAGTGCCCTCATCTGCCAACCATCTCAACCTTGCTTGGATTAATGGGCAGTCAGCACTGCTTTGGCACTGCTGGGTGACTCTTGCAGTTAGCATCATTATTTTGCATGGACAGCATTGCCTTGTCCAGGGAGGAAAGACCAAAACCAAGCAGACCCTGTATCAGCCATGAACAAGGCTTTTTTATTTTTTTGGCAGGATTTCACTATGCAGTCCAGGCTGGCCTTGAACTCCCTTTGTATCCCCGGCTGGCCTCGAACTCAGTGATCTTCCTGCCTCAGCTGCCCAAGTGCTGGGATTGCAGGCATGTACCACCATGCCTGGTGTACAAAACATTTCTTAATGAGCAGCAAGTTGATGCACAGAGTAGATCTGACTGAAGGGTGAGGATGGCTGAGGGAACAGACACAGCATAAAGACACAATGACAGGTCTTCGGAAACCATGTCACGGCAAGGGTAATAGTTTACAGCACCTAGGAACTCTTTGTCATCCAGCCTTATGTCCCACCATGGTGGTACCTGTTTCAATACATGAGAAGTTGCTTTTCTCACTTAAGAATGCTTCATGATGTAGAGGTTATTTTAATGTAGAGAAATTTAAAAACTTATATGTCTAATACTAAACATATTTCTAATACTGTTCAAGATGAGACTAACACAGCCTGTTCTCAAGGTTAGAAAGCTACAAACTTAATGAGCCTTGATATGCCGGGTGCCAATTGCAAGATAAGTGTAGCTTAGCCAGGAATAGGTGCCAATTGCAAGATAAGTAAGTAGCTTGCTTACTTCCAAGTCCCAGAGAGTTATCACTGCAAGGACCTCTGCCAGGTCTCAACGATGAATTCTTTCTCCATGTTGTACGATGGTAACCTCATATAGTTGCTGTTTTTGTAAGAGTGAATTCTGTGTTGCAATTAATGACACATGTAACCAACTGTAGGAGAATGTAATCTGCCTTTTGTACTTCCTTTTGGAAACATAAATGATTGGAAAACTCTAACCACTGCTGATGATTGGGAAGTGAGAGTCCCATCAGCTCACTAGTATAACAAAGCTGTGTCCTAGATTCCTCTGGTGCCATGTTTCCATTTGTTCTGGTGCTGAATTCTGCATCAGTGAGAGCCAGGTGACGGCTGTAACCCCGCATTTGGGAGGCTGTGATGGGAGGATCACGGTGAGTTCCGGGCCAGCTGTGCTATGTAGTGAGAGACCCTGTCTCAAACAAAGAAACAAACAACAAATAACCCATAGTATTATTCTAATTATTAAGGAAACATAGTAACAAGCCAAAGATGATTTACAAAAGAAATCCAAACGGCCTGTAAAATTAGAAAAGGATTGTCACTGAGACTAAAGGGACACAAATTAAGCCCACAATTTCCCAGCTATTCCCACAGGCAAAGATGAAATTCTTAGTGCTGCAAATATGTAAGAAATGGATACGTCCTCCATTCCATATCTGAATAGTCTCAATAGAATTCAGAAATATACAGCAAGATCATTAGATGTGCATTTTGTTTGCTCCAGCAATTCCATTGCTAGGGAAAATGACCTACGCCAAGGAAGACATCACAGAGGAGCTCTATCAGAATTCAAACTAGGAAATGGCACAGCACATGCGCTTCAGGAGAGTTGCTGGTGGCGCATGCGCCTCAGGGTCAGCGAGGCGCGCTGGTGTGTGAGACCAGGTGTCACCATGGACACCCCATGGTAACCATAAAGATGCGGCCTGGGAAGGGGAAGATGCCAAATAGCGCCACAGGAAAGTTAATAAAGGCGGTGATACTGACGTGCATGCGTCAGAAAAAGCACTTATCGTTGTGTATGTTTTGGAAGCCACCATCCTTGGAGAAATGGGTGCTCCCATGTTGGCAGGATGGAAGGAAGGCCAAGAAGGATGCGTCGGGAGGGTCTCAAGGCTGACACAGAGACTTCCCTGGCACGGAAGGTGGTTGGGGAGCATAAGCCTCTTCCTCCCTCAGAGCGGAGCAGCTGTTGTACCTTCTGCAGAACCGCCATGATTCAGTGTCAGGAAAAGGAGGGGAGGGGAGGGAGATCAAGCAAAGTTAAAGATCTAGTTCCTTCTGAAGGAATGGGGATTGCTGAGGTTGCCAGCATTACCGATGCGATGCGGATGGATACACTGAGGCGTTGCAGCAGGAAGCTGTTCCTGTCAGGGCTGGGGGCTCTGCTGCAGCCCTGCAGCTTGCTCAAAATCCGGGTAACTCGTTAGAGCTAGGACGGAAAGAACCTGCTCTCGGTGCCCTAGCCAGAGTCTGTTAGAGTATTCTGGCGCAATAGAGAAGTAAAAGTAACAAACAGGTTTATTGAGGTGAGGACGTGGGAAGTAGCATACAACCCATGGCGGCTGGGCTGGCTCCTTTGACCAGATACAGAGAGGCAGAGAGTTATGTGACCTCTGATTGGAAGTGGCACATGGGGCGGATATTGATGAGGTGTGAGGAACCGATTGGAATTCTCTGTGCGTGCAAACAGGAAAGGGCATTGCAATTAGGACTGAAGAAGAAGCAGGAATTGGTAAGCGTTCTCACTTAGGCCTTCCGCCATGTTAGACCCCTGCCATTATTGTAGTGTTCTACTAGGGCAAGACCCTTTCAGAGTCCTGAGAGAAGACTGGCGTTAAAGCGTTGCCCTAGCTGCAGACCTGGCTGACATCTTTTTGCCTCCCCAACTTCGTTCAGTTTCATGAAGAAATCACTGTAACGTTGGAGCTGTGTATGAGTATCATCTATCAGAATTTAAACAGATACGAAGGATCTATCAGAATTTAAACAGATACGAAGGAGAAGGAGGAGCAGGAGAGGAAGAAGAGGGCAGCTGTAGAGGAAGACCTTGAAAACCAAACCTTGAAAAAAGATTATTTAAAAAAAAAACCCTGATTGGAACAGTTTGAGCTGTTCTTTTGTCTTTTGTAGCATTCTTAAAGAAACAGGGTTTTTACGCAGAACAAAACCAACACAGAGGAAATGGATACTGTTGAAAAGCTGGTAAAACTGGTTCCATGTGATTATGAAGATTTGCTGACTATCTCTCTTTGGCTTTTACTAAACCTGTCCTGTGATTCGGGACTGACGAATAAGATGATACAAGTTGGGCTTCTTCCCAAACCCACTGCACTGCTAGGCAACAAAACCCACAAGCTAACAGCAGTGCCTGTGCTGTGATGTATCACTTTGCTGATATGGTACCACAGCTAATGAAGATACTCTTTAGATATTGAAGTGAAGGAACTGATCTGAAACTCATTAATCTTGCTGCTCATGAGAGGAATATGCAGCTAATTTGTGAAGAAAATGGGCTGAAGATGCTCATGAAAAAGACCCTGAAACTGGGCATGGAGGCCCATGCCTGTAATCCCAGCATTTGGGAGGCTAAGGCAGGACGATTGTTGCAAATTCTAGATTAGCCAGGGCTACAAACTGAGCTCAAGGCCAGCCTGAACTGCATAGCAAGACCGACCCTGTCTCAAAAAGATTTTAAAAAAAAAAAAAAAAAGACCCTGATGTTCAAGGATCCGACAATGGTTAGAAACATTTCCTAGCATGATGGACCAACTGAAAATCTGTTTAGTGGTTACACTGGGACCTTGCAGGCCGGGTCTCTCATGATGAAAGGAGGAGTTCATGATCAAATGGGAATTTTGGCACATTGCAGACTTGGACTGGAAACTGGTTCTCAGGGGCATGAGTTGGTTCCATATCTCAAGGGTCACTACAACCAGGTACTCAGTGCAGAAGGTGACTAATGACTGGAGCTATATCTATGGTCACTCTTGCCCTGCCCTGCTAGCTAAATCTGGGATAATCCCTGCCCTTATTGAATGCTTAACCAGAAGGTGATGAATTTTTGTGTTGGGCAATATTTTGTGTATATGTGTCAGATAGTTTATGTCTTCTACCAGATAGTTTTCCACCAAGCCACAAGAGATGTCATAAGGAAATGCACACTGCAGCATAGCTCATAAATCTGATGCATGATAAAAATAACAAAATCCGAGAGGTCTGATAATACACTAGCTCTCATAGCGGGCTCTGATGAAGAATGAGCTAAGAAAATTCAGAGGGAAAAGTTTCACTGGCTTAACTCTCAGCGGCTGGAGATGGCAGAGTGGTCAGATGGGTGAGTGAGCAGGGCTTGTGTGGCAGTGATTGAATTGAGCTGTGTACCCATGGAGGGGATATTTTCTGAAGACCTGATCTTTTCTACAGCTGACATGAATTAATCGCCTCTGAAGGAGCCCAAGTCCAGATTTCTTCAGTGCTGATCTTCTCGGACCCCTGACACAGCTGGTGATTCTGCCCCATGAGCCTTACTCCTGTGGTTATGGGATTCAGTAACGATAGTCCTTTCGTTTTTCTTTCTTTTTTTTTTTCTCGCTATGCAGTTCAGGCTGGCCTTGAGCTCCCAATGATCCTCCTGCCTCAGCCTCCCGAGTGCTGGGATTACAGGCATGTGCCACCACACCCGGCTAATAGTCGGTTTCTGTGTGTACTCTCAGTCTAGGGGAAATCTGCCTGGGTTCACTTTGACCTTGGCCTAATTACGCACGCTGAGACTAGGCGGGTCTGTGTTTCTTGCTTTCTCATTTGCTGCAGATTACCTTCAGCCCCTCTGTCTGCTGTGAATGCTGACACTGTTCACTCCCCTGGCCACATCCTGATGCCGAAGGACTTTCTCAAGGGACTCCAGAATGAACCTTGCGAAGCTGTCAGACTGGGGGACACTGCCTTGTGTGTGTCGGGATGCTGCCTTGTGTGCGTGGGGGAGGTTCTGACCTTGGGAAACAGAGCAGGCCTCCAGTTGGGAAATCCGACCTTGGAGTTCTTTGTGGTTTTTTTTTTTCCCTTTTTTGTTTCTTCTTCTCAGTATCTCTTTTCAAAAAGTACACAAGGAAGATCTTAAGGGACATAGTATATCTTAAATGATAATGGGTAACTCAGTGTCTGTTCCCCCAGAAACTTAACTTTTAGTTTATATTTTATGAACTTGGGACCAATTTAAGATGGAAACTTATAAAATGTTGGTTTTTCTCTATGTTCCTCTAAATGTAAGTTAAAGAATAAAGAGACAAGACTGCAAGCTTGGTTATAATAAGGGGAAATGAACAGATGCCATCTAGCAGTCTGCAGCCCTTCCCCTTCGCCTGACATGGCGAAGGTTTGTAGGTTTGCAGTGCTTACTAGCAGGGAGAAGGGCACCAGGGGAGCTTAAAGGAGGAAACGAAATACTATTATGACTTATGTTGGAAGAACAGAGTGCTGACTGGTACCCCCCAGGAAAATTCTATTTATAGTTATAAATTTAAGAAAATGATTATTATACTCCAGCATGGCCAATGTGACTCAGAATGCACTCTGATTTCACATTATTGCTTTATATGTTCTATACATTGTCTTGTCTGTTCAATTGTTTTTAAATCTATTTGTTTGTTTTGGTACCGGGAATCAAATTCAGGACCTTGTTCTTGCCAGGCGGGCACTTAAGCTGCTAACTGTCTCCAGCTGTTAATCTGTTTTGTCTTTTTTGTTTGTTTTGTATTTTTGAGATAGAATCTCGCTATGCAGTTCAGATCCTATGTTGAACTCATTATGTAGCCCAGGCTGGCCTCCAATTTACAGTGATCCTCTTGCCTCAGCCTCTGGAGTACTGGGATAACAGGTATATGCCCACCACACCCAGCCTTGTTAATCTGTTTTAATAATGGGTTAGGTATAAATTCTCCATGATGAATGTGATCCTTATGGTATCAAAAGTGTACCAAAGGGCCAAGGGTTTAGCTCAGTGGCACAGCGCCTGCCGGGCAAGTGTGAGCTCCTAAATTCAATTCCTGGTACTCCTCCCCCCAAAAAAGTGTACCAATAAAATTATTTTTAAAAAACTGGCTAAAGTACTTGCAGTTGCTTCAGTAAAAAACATTTTGAGTAAAAAAAAAAAAAAGAGAGGAAACAGGGCTGGGGCTGCAGTGTGATGGCAGAGCACTTGCTTCGCCTGTGCAAAGGCCCGGATTTGATCCCCAGAACTGCCAACAAACAAACAAACAAATGACAACAACAAAAACCCCTAGATAGAAGGGGTTTGTTATAAAAATATAAATCCTTTCACATCTTATAGGGGAATTTTCTTTTTCTTTTTGTTGTCTTGATACCGGGGATTGAACTGACAGCCTTGTGCTTGCCAGGCAGGAGCTTAGGCCACTGAGCTAAATCCCTGGCCCCTCTAGGATCTTTCTATGTAGTTCAGGCTAGTTTTCCACTTGCAGCAATCCTTCTGCCTCAGCCTCCTGAGTGCTGGGATTTACAGATGTGTGCTACCATGCCTGGCCCCACAATGGAATATTAAATGGCCACTAAAAGGAATGGGGAATAACATGAAGATATGGATATATTACATGAAAGAAGAAAGTTCCAGACAGCATTTGAATGTAGTCCCATTTATGCCTGAAAACCTATACTGTGTGTGTATATCTCTATGTATGTATGTCTGTATGGTTATATATGCATATGTGTGTAAGTCATGTGTACACATATGTGCATGTATGTATGTATCTACAACTAAGAAGATATTAATACTGGTTATCTCTGGGCAACGGCCTTAGAGCTTCATTTTATGCTCACATATATCATTATTGTTTCTCAAAATGACTGAGCAGCAAAATAGCAGTCATTCCCAGCTATTTGGGAGCTGAGGTAGGAGTATTACAAGTGAGAGGGCAGCTCAGTGACTTAGTGAGGCATTGGCTCACAACAACCAGAGCACTTGTCTTGCATGTGCAAAGTTCTGGGTTCAATCCCCAGTACCAAAGAATTAAAATCAATAATCATAAGAGGTAACAAATTTACATTTTCGAAAACAAATCTCCATTTTTAAAGACAAAAATATATTTATTATAGAAAACACAGAAAAGCAGCTGAATGTGGGGGCACATGTCTGTAATCCCAGTACTAGGGAGGCCGAGGCAGGAGGACTGCTGCCAGTTGAAGGCCACCGTGGGCTGCATACTGAGTTCAAGGCCAGCCTGGGCTACGTAGCAGGACCATGTCTCAGAAAACCAAAAAAACCATAGGATGTAGAGGATCTGCTCCTGAGGAACTGTGACTCCGATTTCAGCAAGTGTCTGTGACAAGCCAGGGTTTACGCTCAGCCCAGCCAGGGGCCCAGGAGACCTTTGCCCACTTCCTGAAAGTGGTGACATTTGACCTTTGGACAGTGGCTCTGTGGCCCTCACATGACACCCCCCACACTCTTCCCTCTCACCCCCAGTCCCATGAGTCTCATGGGACTATGAAGGGCCTGGGTCTGCCAGTACATCTGGCCTGGCAACTGCAGGCTGTGGCCCAGGTGGGGACAAGGTGGGGGAGGCTGGCAGGGGATGCAGGTGGTGTTTCTGGGCCTCTCTGAGGAAGCCTCACTTAGAGTGGCAGAGGTGTGCCTGCTGCCGTGAAGGGAAGGAACAGCCCTGTCCTGGATTTTGTCTCTTAAGTGTTTAGAGACAGAGTCCCAGTATGTAGTCCAGGCTGCCCTTACAGTCACGGTGTCAGAGGGTGATTTCCAATGCGTGATCTGTCCTGCCTCGGTCTCCTGAGAGCTGGGGCTACAGGTGTGTACCAACTGCATCTGGCTTCTGCTGTTCTTTTGTTTTTGGTACCGGGGACTGAACTCATGACTGCGCGCTTACAAGGCAGGAGCTTAGGCCGCTGAGCTAAATCCCCGGCCCCGTTCTTATTTTTGAGAAGCAGTCTTGCTTTTTAGTGCTGGTTGGTCTCAGACTCACTGTGTAGGTCATGTTGGCCTCCAACTCACAGCGCTCCTCCTTCCCAGCGTGGAGAAAGACATTGCCTGCGATGGCTTCGGGGAAAGGCTCAGAGCCCCTTCCTTCCGCTGGCCAGCCCGGGAGATACATAGCCGGACCCAGCCACAAAGCAAGGAAAAGGAGAGGTGTAAGATCAGAAGTGAAAGAAGACCAAAACCCCAACCTCTTCAGCGATCTCTGTCTGCGTCCGGGTTCTGGTCTGTGGTGCTGATGGTGACATCAGGCCTGGGCAGGCGTGGTACTTATCTGCTGGCCTTTACCCCAAGAGCCAGAGACAAAGCGGCAGGACCCCCGATCTCTGGGGAGGTCCGTGACTGAGGCCTGGTCACCAGCCCAGCTCTTGCAGTTGGTACAGCAAGTGCTTTATCACAGTGCTGCACCCCAGCCCCTTTAAAATTTGTTTTGGGTACCTGAGCAACTATTTTGAAGATAGCACTATACGATATAACAACTATGGTTAAATTCCTATCATCTTATTTTGAAATCCTGTATCACTATTGTTTTTCGTTGTTATTGCTGTTAATGTTTGGCTTTCGTGTTGCTTTGGTTTGCTTGCTTGCTTGCTTGATTACCTTTTGATTTTTCCGTCCTTTTTTGCCTCTAAAATAAAAATAAAAAAATAATTAAATAAATAATAAATAATAAATTTGTTTTGGGTCAAGGTCCTGCTAAATTGTCCAGGTTGAGCTCAAACTTGTAATACTCCTGCCTCAGCCTCCCAGAATGCTGGGATTACAGGTGTGCATCACCATATCCAGTTTTTGTTTTTTGTTTTGAGAGTCTTTGCTCAATTGCCCTGGTTGACCTTGACTTGACAACCCTCCTACCTCGGCCTCCCAGGGTGCTGGGACTACAGGTACTTGCCACCAAGCTCAGTATTATGGTTTGCGCCTGGATGTCCCCCCAAAGCCTCAGGCAGTCACGAGAGCAGGCTTCTAGAATTTGTGACTGATTCATGGTCTAATGCTGGGATTATGGATGAGAGCCTACATATAACATATGGGTCAGAAACAGACTTCTCTATGCACCCCTACCCCTTTGACTCTTGTTGATTTGTTGTCTTCTGCCACCATGGATTGTTGACCTCTGCCATGAGCCACTTTGCCTTAGAACCAGCTGACTATGGATGGAAACTTCCACAAACTGTGGGCTAAATAAATCTTTCCTTCCTTAATTTTGGGCATCAGGCATTTTGTCTCAGCAATGAGAAAAAGTAACCAACAGACTCAGTCTTTTTATTTTTTATTTTTTTGGTCTTTTTGAGACAAGGTTTCATTATGCAGTTCAGGCTGGCCTAGACCTCACAGCGATCCTCTTGCCTCAGCCTCCCCAGTGCTGGGATTATGTGCGTGCTGCTCCCCCTCTCAGTCTTGAGGAGTTTTTCAGGCCTGCAGGCAAGTGAGCAGGTAGTAGAGAATTCCCACGTCCCTCCCTCCCTCCGAGTAAGCCAGGGACATTTGTCACACTGATGAACCCAGGTTGGAGCATTCACAGCTCGGGGCAGATTTTGCTCTGTGCTGCTCCTCTGTGGCTCTTGATAGGTGTAAAATGTCGCCTGCGGCCTCTACTAGGACAGCGGCACACAGAGTAGGTCCAAGGCTGGGAATAGCTGGGCATTTGCGATGCCCCTGATTCAGTTCTGGCATCAAAATGAGCTACCGTGTCGTGGCCTGAATGTCCCTGTGCACCACCTCCCCTCCCCCTCCCCCTGCCCTCCAAGCTTCCCACTGTTTCTCAGTTTCATGGGCAGATTTTGGAAGGGGAAGCAGCAGGCCTGGTCCCTGTCATGCTCCTGGCGGTGATAGGATGGGGGTGGGGCCTGAGGAGCAAGGACTTTTGCCCTGGGAGAGCTGCTAAAGGAGGCAGCAAGCCGCACACCGCTGGAGCCTGTAACCTCAGGACTCTGAGAGGCTGAGGCAGGAGGATCACCGTGAGTTTGAGCCTGGGCTACATAGTGAGTTCAAGGCCAGGCTGAAAACAAAAGACTCTGACACGGACACCAGACCAGCAGTCCTTTACTGCTTCAAACAGAACTCTCTGCCCACGGAGCAGCACTTCTGCCCCTGAGATCAGACAGATCTGATGAGTCACAGCATTTATATTCTCTGTCCTTGTCTTAGGCCATAAGGACAGACTCCCAGCCCCACGAGCAGTTCTGGTTCTTCACAGGGACAACATGGCATAAGTAAGTGTGACTATACAGTTAGGCTAGCCTCGAACTCGAAGTAATGCTCCTGCCTCAGCCTTCTGAGTGCTGGGATCACTGGCGTGCACCACCACACCCACCTTAACCAAGCCTGGATTTAAAGATTGGCAATCAGGTAGGTAGAGTCTTGCAAATCAACAGGCCACCAATTAATGCCAGTAGTTACTATTATTATACTGTCAAAGGCTAAAGTTACAACTATTTTGTTTAAAACTCTTAAGTGGATATTTATTTATTTATTTTGTCTTTTTGAGACAGAATCTCTCTATATAGTATAAGGTGGCCTTGAACTCACTATGTAGCTCGGGTTGGCCTTGAACACAGCGATGCTCTTGCCTCAGCCTCCCAAGTGCCGCGACTACACTCGTGCGCTACCATGCCTGGCTAAGTGGCTTTAGTTTTTATTCTTGATTAGGCAACACTTCATCCAGTAACACACAGTAAGTGTTTCTGTCGCTCAGACAGAAGAGCTTGGCTTTGTGGAGGAGAAGGGTTCAAGAAAGCAGAAACCAGGGGCAAAAAGTATTTTGCTGTTTTCAGTAGTAGTTTTCCTGCAAGGTGGAGACCAGGCGGCCCAACGAGACAGAGTAATTGGGCTGGGCAGGAGCTGGGGTGCAGCCTGGAACAGAGCACTTGGTCGGCATGTGCGAGGTCCTGGGCCCATTCCCAGCATCGTGCCTTCAGAGACAAAATGATACTAGGGCTCTCCCTTCTCTCTCTCTCTGTCTCTCTCTCTCTCTCTCTCTTTCTCCCTTTCTTTCTTTTTTCTTGAGACAGGGTCTTGCTAAGTAGGTAAGCTGCCCCGGCTGGCTTTGAACTTGGGATCCTCCTACTTCTGCCTCTCAAGTAGCTAGGGCTCCAGCTTGTCATGCCGCCCAGCTGGTTCACTTTTGGTACAGAGATTAAAGCATCTTCATACCGACTCAAACTATGCTACTGGGCTTGGGAAATTTGTTTCTTGCTTCTCCTGGCTTCTTGGAAATCAGATGCATAGTTTGGATTCAAGCTGGATGTGGTGGCTAACAGTAGTCCCAGCTACTCAGAAGGCTGAGGCAGGAGGATTGCAATGTTGAGGTCAGTGTAGACAATTTAGCAAGACCTTGTCTCAAAGTAAAAGAGGCCAAGGTTGTAGCTCAGTGGTAGAGGGACAGTGTTAGTTTAATCCCTAGTGCTAACAAAACAAAACTAAAACAAGTGTACTTGAGTTTGGTGAGATGCAACGTTACTATGGGCAGCTCCATCTTGAGTTTTGTACCAGTCTCTGGGCCTCGGGCAGGGGGAGCCTGGTCCCAAACCATGGCCTCCTATAGTTTGTACTTAACAGGAAAAGCTCTGCACAATTTTAATTCTTCCTCCCCTCACCACAAATTCTTAAGCTCCTTAGAAACCTTGATTCCCGGACCCCTGCTAATGATCAAGTGATACAGCCTGCTTCCTGGTTGCTCCTGGGCTCAGGGAAGAGCGGGTCTCTTTTCTCTCTTGTCACCAGTCACTCTCAGGCCTGGCCAGGAGCAAGGGATCCGGATCAAGGTGCTTAGAGCCAGGGGAAGAAAGAGACCCTGGGGCTGGGGAGGGGGGAGCACAGGGAGCCAGGGAGACCAGATGAGGCCAGGGGAGCTGGGGCAGGTGCTCGCCTGGGTAGAGATACCCAGCTGACTAGCGCAGGGGATGGGAGTTAGGGAGAATCCCAGACCTTCCTGCATGGTGTTTGTGTGCTTGTTTGCCTCACTGTATACTTCAGGTCAGCCTTGAACTCACTGGATAGACCAGCATAGCCTCGAAGTTGCACGGATTCTCCTGCCTCAGCCTCCTGAGTGCACCACATTACAATATTACAAGCATGTACCACCACGTCCAGTTTAAGACCCTGGGTTTAATCCTTGAACCAAAAACAAAAAAAGGAGGGTTTTTTTTCTTTCATTTTGTTGGGTTTTTATTTTGTTTTGGTTTTTGAGACAGGGTCTCGCTATGTAGCCCAACTCTCAGTGAAACAGGAGGGGGGCTGAAAGCAGGCATGGTGCAGTACTCGGGGCTCCCCAGTCTCTGCTCCAGCCCAGTCCCTGCCCTTCTGCAGCTGGGGGTCCCTGAGCACCTGGCTTGTCCCCTGTCTGAGGGGCTGCTCTACCATCTTCCCCTCCATGCAGGCCGCAGGCCTCCATTGTGATGTCCAGCGCCTCAGTGTCAACCTGCCCTGTCCTGTGATGCATGCTGCTTCTGGGTATGATGTTGAGACAGGGCCTAGCCATCGCCTGCCCCTGCCAGCACCACTGAGGACCATGGTCCAGGCAACACCTGGAGCCAGTTTCGCGCTGGTGGTGATGGCAGCTGCAGCACTGGATTACATTCGGAACTGGACACAGTGCTGTGCACCTGCAGTGCCAACACTGGGAGGCTGAGGCAGGAGGATTACAAACTCAAGCCTAGCCTGAGTAGTTTAGTACACGGTGGTGCACATCTGTAATCTCAGTAATGGGGAAGCTGAGGCAAGAGGATTGTTGTAAATTCCAGGCCAGCCTGGACCACGTGGTGAGTTCAAAGTCTCAAAAGAAAAAAAGTTAAATTCTCATAGTGATGTCACCCTGAGTGAGGAAGTGGGCAGTGGGACTTGTGTGGCACATGCTTCCCACCCCCACAGAGAGACCCTGACACCAAGCAAGTCAGAGACAGTCCCAGGGAGAGGAAAAGGGAGCAGTGACAGAGGGCACAGGGAACCAGAGGGGATGGGGACTTTTCTGGAAGGAACTCACCCTCTATAAACCCCTCCCAAGCCAGGGGTCTGGGTGGTCAGCCAACCTGGGATTGAAAATATTTAAAAAAATTTCTGGAGGGAAAGGGGAAAGGGAAGTAAAAGAATGAAGATGTGTTCTGTACAGGGTTCCACTCCCATGCTGAGTGTGCACTGCCAAGAGAATTAAAACTCCAAAAAAGGAACCCCATTGGCAGCAATAAGGAAACAAATACCAAGCCATTTGGTAAAAAGAAGAAGAAGAAGGAGAAAAAGAAGAGGAAGAAGAAGAAGAAGATGGGGGGGAACAAAATAAAGAAAAATTGCAAAAGGAAGAAAAAAAAGAAAAAAAAAAGCAGCAAAAAGCCAGTTGGTAGAGTGGAGGGCTAGAGTTGGCTGGATGGGATGTGTAGACAGGTGAGTGTAGACTGCTCTGGAATATGACCAAAAATTTAGCTCAGGGTGGATGTGATGCTACACACCTCTAATGCTATCATTTCAGAGGCCGAAGCAGAAGGATTGCCATGAGTTCAAGGCCAGCCTGAACTGCATTATGAAACTCGGTCCTCAGGTGGGCAGAATAGAGCTAATAAAACCATCAGCGATCCAGGCAACTTTTTGTTTGTTTGTATTTTGAGACAGATTCTGGGCTGGTCCTGGACTCAAATGATCCTCCTGCATCACTCGGCCTCCAGAGTAGCTGGGACAGGTCTGTTTTGTTTGTTTGTTTGTTTGTACCAGGAATCGAACTCAGGATCTTGCACTTGCCAGGCAGGTGCTTGCCGCTGAGCTGTAGCCCTCGCCCAGGGACAGGTCTGTCTTACTGTGCTGTCATTTTTGACCAGCCTTTCACTTTCTGTTGCAGAATGGCTGTGTGAGCTCCTGCCATCACACCTGCAGTCCAGGCAGATGAAGAAATGAAGTTATAGTTCAGGCTTGCCTTGAGCTCACTTTTGTAGCCCAGGCTGGTCTTGAACTCACAAGAATCCTCTTGCCTCAGCCTCCTGAGTGCTGGGACTACAGGTGTGCATCAACACACCCGGCTCAAAATGTGGTGTTTTCATACAGTGGAGTATTACTTAGCTATAAAAAAGATAAACTGGAGACTTTGGCAGGTAGATGGATGCAATGCAAGTCCACACTCACATGTGAAATAAATCAGACTCACCTGTGTGAGCATCGTATTATGTGTGAGAAGCTGAGGGAGGAAACAAGATGTTACAAACATGCGGTAATTCTGGAAATAATGTCGTTAGCCTCCCAAAGTTTTTCTTCCTTTTCAAAATTGTTTTAATGATTTCAAGTCTTTTGGACTTTCATACCAATTTTAGAAAAGCCTGCCAACTAAGAAAAAAAACAAATTGGAACTTTCATTAGAAAATTATTAGATCAGTTTTTTGAAAATTGTTATCTTCAAGTGTTTCATCTTAAATGCTTCTTGGAATCTTAAATTTGTCTGCAGTGCTTTCTAGTTTTCTGTATACAGGTCTTGTAAATGTTGTGGTGAGATTTATCACTATTTCATAATTTCATTTTCTTCTGAACAATATGTTTTGCTTTTGCTTGTCACCATGAAGTAGAAGTACAATTGTTTTTCAATAAACTTTATTTTATGAAAGATAAAAAAGTTTGTGGAACCAGGTCTTGGGCCTAGGCAGGGGGGATTCAAAGACCCTTTCCCTTCTGAGGACACAGCGCCCGGACTGTGCCAGCAGGTGGCCGGGCACAGAGGCACGTGCACAGCGTACAACTCCATGACGTCACCGGGCCCTGGGGTGGCATCCAGCCACAATTGTAAGTGGATTTTGCACTGAGGTTTGTGTGTCTTTACCTAAGAAGCCAGGCCCGGCTATTCTGAACTCCCATCCCCACCCCCTGGCTCACTAACACCTAATTACCTGCTATCAAGTAGACCCTGGTTCTTTATGACATTAGCCGGAATGAAGCCCTGTGACTGCAAGGGACATTTGGAGAGGTGATCCTCATTGTGGGTAGGTCCTACTAGCCAGAAGCAGAGGGTTTGAGCTGGACGTGGTTGCAAGTGCATGTAATCCTGGCACCTGGGAGGCTGAGGCAGGAGGATCACTGCAAGTTCCAGGCCAGCCTGGGCTGTATGGTGAGTTCCAGGCCAGTGACAGGGGCACATCTGGGATTTGGAGACTTTTCTGAAGGACGTGGTGGGTGGGGATCTCAGGAGAGTCCAGGCTATAACCCTGGGCATCATGCAGAACTGGGACCCAGAACTGAGAAGCCAGCAGGAACTTTCCCTGCTACTGGGGCTGCCTTTTCTGAGGAAAAAAGCCCTTTCAGTTCCCTGAAAACGATCTCAGTGTGGGCTGGAGGAGGAGGAAGGGGTTTTCTCTCCCTATATTTTTCTATGAAAGAATTTTTTTCTTGGACGATCCTAAAGCAAAGTGGGATGTGTTCATGAGTGAAGCAGTGCAAGGTGAGTTCATGCCCCGGCTGGTGCGTCTCTCTGATTCCAGCATTCAAGGAGGCTGAGGCAGGAAGATCACCATGAGCTACCCAGTAAGACCTTGTCTCAGCAAATTGATGAGCTCAGGCAAAGTCAGGAAACTTTCCACCTCCTATTCTCCGTCTCCTTTCCCAGATCTCTGTTCCTCTCACTGAAAACCCTGCACTTCACAGAGGGAAGCCCCATGGGCCGTCTGCCCTGATTTCTGGGAACAATCTCCCACCTGTGCTTCAGCCTGGCTGCCCCTGGCTCCTGCTCCCCGACTTGGTTGTCCAGTCCACCTCTTTGTAGTCATCCCTGCTGTGCTCTGCCTCTGGGACTCTTCAATTGTCCACCCCAGGTCACTAAGGGCAGGGTCAGGCTGCCCGGGGCAGGAGCTGGAAATGGGCTCCAGGCCGAGCGTTTGTGGGGCTGCAGGGCTCTTACTGCAATGCAGACTTGAGAGCATTTTCAGAAGACTCAAGCATCTACTGACTTGCAAAAAATTAAGATGAATCCACTTCTTGCTTTTGTATTCCTCATGAAAATTCTGTCCTCATAGAGCTCCAGAGGTGGGCAATTAACATGACTGGAGTTTCATGTTGGGGAATGAAGGGCAGCAGAGTTCATCTCACATTGCTTGAGCTATGAAGGAAGGTATGTCTGCGTGCTTTATTTATTTATTTATTTTTTTTGAGACAGAGTCTTTCTATGTAGCCCAGGTTGGCCTCAAACTCGTGGCAATCCTCCTGCCTCAGCCTCCTGAGTGCTAGGATCACAAGTGTTTGCCACTGTGTCCAGCCACCCCCTGCCTTCTTGATTTTCCCTGGGGTTGCCAGGCACTTGTCCCTGGGTCAGGTGTCACTCCTCTGCTCAGAGCTGTCCCTTCTTACTCTGGAAAGAGGTGAGGCATGAGGGTGGGTTGCTTCCCTCCAGTAAGGCTGGTCTTTAGCTGAATTCTCAGATTCAACTTCTTGTTCCCTTCTCCAGTGGCAGAGTTACTTCCTACTCTGTCCCATGGCTTATATGGGGGGAAGGGGGAGGTGCTAGGAATGGAACCCAAAGCCTTCTTCATGCTGAGCTATATCCCCAGCCCCCTTTTTATTTTTTTGAGACAAGACCTCACTAACTTGCTAAGCTTCCCAGGTTGGGTTTGAATTTGCAACCCTCCTGTCTCAGCATCCCAAATGCTGGAATTGCATACGCTACCAGGCCTGTCTGCACACAGGACTCTAAAAGACACTGTGAGTCACTATGGCTCATTTGAATCCTGAATATGAGAACTTCAGTAAGTTGTTAAACTTTTCTAACATCTTGTGAAAATAAAAAGGAAGTTAGGTTAAAAACAGCATTGAAAGAATTTTTCAAATGGAGTGGTTGGGGCATGGAGGGAGGAGGCCTTCCCCAAGGAAGGGTCCAGCTGCTGGCCAGGAACAGCGCATCAATTGTGTGTGGGCAGCTGTGCTCTGCCCAGGGGTGCCAGATGTGGTCACGAGGTTATCGGACTCTTGCGTCGGGGCGTTTTTATCCAGCGTGTTTATTCCTGGCTCTGTCTTCTGTCAGCCACACACCACTGTCACAGAGAACCTGTCCTTTTGATATTAGAGAAATAGACATCAGAGGTGCCGAGTCTGTGTTTTCTGAAATCAAAGAATGAAATCCAAGGGACAAAGGAGGTCATGAGTAGGAAAAGCTGATTAAGAGAAAGCTCTTGAGAGGCAGGAGAGATCCCTGGTGGGTGGCCATGAGGTCCTTTGTCAGAGGTAATTCACACAGCCAGGTCACAGTGTGGGCACAATGTCAGACTACACCAGCCCACAGGGTGACAAGTTCAGCTAATACTGACCCAGTAGGGAAAGGAGTCCCGTGGGGAGGGCGCAGGGAAAGATCAAAGGGACTGTTGTCGTGGGAGGGCAGTGAGGGCCCAGGTGTTCTGGTCACCATCTATGTGTCTGGTGTGTATCTCGGTGCACTGGACAGATGTGCGCGTACAGCAGAATCTCAAGCCACTCCTCATCTCCTGGGAGACGAGCGGGCCTGGCTGTCTCCAGATGCCTCCAACGCTGATGACTTCGTTTTTTTGTGTTGGCTTTTTTGAGGGCTGAATCCTTCTCTGTATATTAATCTCTAACTCAGTTGCCTGCAATAGTTTCTCTATTTTATAGAAATTCCCTGCGAAGATATTTTTATCAACTGTCGCCCTCCTTGGTATTGGAAGTTGAAAGCCAGAGGCTCACGGGTGCTAAGCAAGGCCTTCCCACTGAGCTGCACCTTTAACTGGGAATTAACGGCAGTGCCACTGTGCCAGGTTTCAGTACTTTTTAGGGCTTGCCATTTAAACTTTCATTTCTCATCTCTGAAACACTGATTTCTGCTATCTGCACCTGTACCTCCCAAATTTCATTCTTTTTTATTGAGATGCTCTTGCTACATAGTTCAGGTGGGCCTTGGACTCATTATGTAGTCAAACTCACAGAGATCCTCCTGCCTCAGCCTCTCTAGTGTTGGGAATACTGGTGTGCGCCACCACACCTGGCCCAAACTGCATTCCTAAAATCCCAAATAGAGCATTTGCTTCTTTGCAGTTTCTGTGCTTCATTTGCTTGACAGAAACAGTATAGGTAGGAGTAGTGAATTAGAATCTAGACTGAAAGAACTTGGATAAGTTGTTCACTTGTTTGCTATGGATTCCTAGCTGTAAAACGGGAGTAATAACAGTAAATTATACTTAGAAAAGATGGGAGCCAGGAGGTAACAGCCTGGGTCCAAAATTTGTGGCTCACATTGCAAAACTGGAAAAGGCAAAGACTAGGTAACTGGCCACTACTGTAATCCCAGCATTTGGGAGGCTGAGGCGAAAGCAATCAAGGCCTTGCAAAATCAAGGCCTGCCTGAACAACATAGTGAGATCCTGCCTCAAAAACAAAAACAAAATAAAAACGAACAAAACAGTAAAGATATGAGACCATTATGGTGGCACACATGTCTGTAATCCCAGCACGCTGGGAGGCTGAGGCAGAAAGGTCAAATATTGGACCCCAGCCTTCCAACACAGAGATCCATCTGGAAATAAGACATCTTAGAAAAATTGGGGATGTAGGTTCGGGTAAAGGCCGTGGGTTCAATCCCTAGCGTGGGACATTCTCCTTATTGGGTCTGATTCTCCTCATTGCACAAAACAAATGCATTACATATAGTCTATAACACTTAACCTTGATTTACTGCATTGCTAGGGTTTTTCTTTCACCACCTCCTCCCTTCTCACTCTCTCTCTCTCCCCTCCCCCTCCCCTCCCCTCCCCTCCCCGCGGAGTCTGGCTGTGCCGGAGGGGCGGGGCGAGGCGGGGTTCGCGCCCGCGCACTGCGCGGCGTCGGGTGGGGTCAGGTTTATATTCGCGCGCGATCAGCTGACACGCCGCATTGCAGACTGCGGAGTCCAGCGGCTCCAGTGGCGTGATGATGTACGCGCTCTTCCTCCTGGGCAGCCTGCTGGGCACGAGTAAGCCGGGGACCCCCCCCTCCACACCTTCAGGCAGGGGAAGAGGAGCCCCGCGGGGCCGCCACCCCCAGCAGGCCGAGGCCCTCGCTTACAGGCCCGGCCGGCAGGCGAGGCTGACTGCGCAGGCGCGGCCTGCGGACCTTGCGGGCGGGTGGGTGGGGATCGGGCCGGGCCAGGCCAGGTGGTCCGCTTGCTTTCAGGGGACCCTCTAGCAGCGGGTCCCGGAGTGGCTCCGAATCCCGCCCTGCAGTACAGAACGTGGGCCCTGTGTGTCTGGGGCCTGCGTGGTTGCGGGTCCTGCAGTGGTGGGGCGCACCCTGGAGGTCCAGGTTTTGACCTCTGTTTGGGTCCCCAAGGAAACCCACGTCCGGGGGCGGGGGGACGACCGGGGTTTAGTGGGCCCGATTGCTTTGCTTGAAGTCCTCACTCCCCTCCTGTTTTCAGGTGCGTTACACGCCCTTGGCCTTTATTTTTGGGGAAAGGTAGGTCAGGGAGAAATGTGGCCAGAGCCATTGACCTGTTTGCTGTCCTAAAATGATGTAAAATCGCTGCAGGTTATGAAGGCAGCTCCCTGGAAACGCCTCACTGCCTCCCTGGCTCCTTGTATTACCACTGTGACCCGTGTTTTTAGTTTTTCTTGACGCTTTAGCTTCATCTAAATGATCATGGTAAAGAGTAGTGAATGATCAACATTATACATTTTATTTTTATTTTATGAAATTATTTATTTACTTGCAACAGTTTTACCCTGTAGTTCCTACTACCTTTGAATGAACTGTGTAGATCCAGGCAGCCTCGAACTCTTGGCATTCCTCCTGCTTCAGCCTTCTGGGTGCTGCTGGGATTATGAGCGTGTGCCACCATGCCTGCTTGAAATTGTACATTTTTGAAAGTCATGGAGCTAGATTTTAATTTCTATACAGAGAAAATCCTAGGTCATAGTCCACCAAGGAAATACACCTGATTGTCAACTTCTCCAAAATGAGTTTCTGTTTCTTACTAGTTTTATATAATTTTCTGGCTGGCTTTTGCCAGGCGTGATGGTGCACACCTGCAATTCCATCCTCAGCTCTTTAAATTAAAAAAAAAATTTCTTTTAAATCTTGAGACAGTATTAAAACTTGCTGAGTCACTAAATTATCCTGGCTAGGCTCAGATTTGGCGTCCTCCTACCTCAGTCTCTCAAAGTACTGGGATTACAGGCGAAGATGCCCTACCTCACATTTTAATAAACAGCACCAAAGCGGATGACAGAGTAGACTCAAAACTAAGTAATTATGGATCAATACATACCAGATTTTTTTATGTCGCCTTCAGCAACTCTAGAGTGTCTTGAGCTGGGCATGACGTCACATGTAATACTAGTTATTTGGAAGGCTGACGCAGGAAAGTCACAAGTTGGAGGGCAGCTTGAGCAATTTAGACCCTGTCTCAAAATAAAGAGTATAGCTCAGCGAAGGAGTACTTGCCTAGCGTGTGCAAGGCCCAGGGTTTCACTCCCAGTACTGAGAAAAAAAGTGCTGGACCTTACATGACGTTCATGAGTGTCATTTACTTGTAGACTGCGAGGTGATTTTTTGTTGGCATTGAGTCACTCCTCATGAGACTCCTAAGAGGTCTGAGTCAGCTGCCTTTGTAGCCTGTAATCCTAGCACTCTTGGAGGCTGAGGCAGAAGGATGGCAAGTCTGAACCCAACCCAGGCAACTTAGTGAAACGCTGTCTCAAAATAAAAAGGGATAGGGGCATAGCTCAGTGCAGAGCCCCTGAACGCATTCCCCTGTAACCCTCACATGTGAGTGTATGCGTTCTAACGTAGACATCCACAAGGTGCTAGCCTGACTCCTTGGCAGTGTTGGACCTAGGCCCAGACTGTGCGCTTGTGCAGGGCCCTTTGCCCCAGCAGGCAGGTAAACAGGTGTGCGCTCAGTGGCCTTGGTCTGACCTTGCCACTCCTTTAGTTAGGGTCATACCCTGCGAACCGTGTGAGAGCTCAGCCCACGGCGGCTATCAGGGAACTGCTAATCCTAAGGTTTCTCAACACCCTGCTGCTGCCTTTAGCCTTGTCCAGAAAAGCGTGGTCACCGTTGGCTGCGCCCTGGCAGGTCTGGACCTCAGAGCTTTTGTGCCAGTGTTTAGTGAGGTCCTGGGACCTGGGTGTGGCTCAGTGTTAGAGGCTGGCACGGCCTGTACCAGGCTCCGGGTCCCATCTTCAGCACCACCAGAAGTCCTAGGGTGGTGACACCACGTTTCCTTTTCTGCCCTTTCCGTCTTCTTGCCTTTCCCCCACCTAAACCGGTAAAGCATGGCCTAATGAGAGACTTGAGAGCACCTGACCAAAGGTGCCCAGGTTCAGTCTCCTGTAACACTGCAATCATAGGCCATTTCCTGGGGTTCCAGGCCCAGAATGAGGAGTCTCACGTGCTGCTTTCCACATCCCTCAACTCCTCCCTGTTAATTTTTAAAAAAACACGTGCAGTGTGAGTTGGTGAATGCCCCCGGGTATACCCCAGTTAAGTGGCCACAAGGTTCCCAGAGAGCATTAGCAGCAGCTGGCAACCCCCTTTCTGCACTCTAGCTAACACCAGCCCTGTCAAAATTAGCATTTTGCACTTTTGGTTTTTGGAGATGGAGGGGTCTCTGTGTAGCCCAGTCTGGCTTTGAACTTAAAGGGATCTTCCTACCTCAGCCTCCCAGGTGCTGGGATTACAATTGTGTGCCACCACACCCACATTATTGGAGAATTTTCTGGATCCTGCAGGGAGAATTTGGTCCTTTTTCTTGTGTGACTGGACTACCCAGGCAGCCAGTTGGAGTTCAAGTGAATAGGGACGGCGCCCAGATGAGGCTTGCATGGGACCTTCACTGTCAAGGTCAGGACCAAGCCCTGTGCAGCCAGTGTGCTAGCAGGAATTGTAGAATATCGGCTGCTGGGCCACCAGACCTACTTGTCAGCTCCATTTTTGTTGTGCTGCTGGGAATGAGGGTCTGGATTTTCTTTTGCCCAAAAGAAGAGAGTGCTAGTTACCTCGACCTACTTACTTGAAAGGTTGTTTTGTCTTTTTAATGCTGGCAGGACTCAGAACACCTGCCAGGCAAGTGCTCTACCACTAAACTATATCCTGAGCGCTCCCAATTTTTTTTTGGGGGGGGGTCTTTTGAGACAGGATCTTGTATGCAGTTACGCAGTGCAGGCTGGTTTTCAACTCACTTTGTAGCCCAGGCTGGCCTCAAACTTGCAGAAATCCTTTGCCTCAGCTTCCTGAGTGCTGGGATTAGAGGTGTGCCCCATCACACCCAGCCACTTTCCAGTTTTTTTTTTGTTTGTACCAGGGATCAGAACTCATGACCTTGTACTTACCAAGCAGGCACTTAAGGCCGCTGAGCTAAATCCTTGGCCCCACTCTCCCAGTTTTTAAGCAATTTTGAAAAGATGGTGATACAGGGATTAGGGAGAGGAATTTGGTCCTTGTAAAGGTACTAACTGCTTTATTTATGGAATGCTGTTTCATAGTCATGTGGATGTGGAGTTTATGTTGGGCTGAGACTGGAATAGGAAGATTAACGTTATCACATCACTTATATCAGCTGTATGACCTTGGGGAAGGTCCTTAACCCAATTTCCTCAGCTGCAAAATGGTGCTAATTATGCCTGTGTCACTGGACAGCTTCAGTAAATTAAGATGTGAAAGGGCTTGGCAAGGTTCTGTGTTTGTTGTTGTACCACTGATAAGTATGATTTTGTGTTGTGTGCATCCTCATCCTGCCCTCCTGCCCTTGACTTTGTGATTTCTCAGCATGTTCATTTCAGAGGATATTAGGAAGTCAGGCTTGGTGGCACCTACCTGTAATCCCAGCACCTTGGAGGCTGAGGCAGAAGGATCACTGTAAGTTGGAGGCCGTCTTGGACTACCTAATGAGACCCTGGTCTGAAAAAATCAAAACTTAAAAAGAATCCAACAAACAAAGAAAACCCCGCAGGCGATTAGGAGTTTAACAGACAAACTGACTTGTGCAGATGAGTGTGCTGGGCACAATTACTGAGTCAGGGAAACAAGGCAGGTGGTCATTAGTGAGCAGGGAGCTGGGAGTCCTGCTCAGGAGCCAGGCGAGGTTTGGCTGCTGCTGCTGCAGTAGGTCTGGCTTCAGTGTTCATGCACAGCAGCCCTGCAGATCACAGCGGGTTCTTGGTAACCCAGGTCCCTGGGTGTAGACCTGGGCTGAGTCTGTTCGAGCTGGCAGCCTGGCTTCCTCACCCCCGAATGGAGGTGGTGCATTTGGAGCAGGTGACACCTGACCATAGCGTTCAGTGTGTTTAGTGCAAGACGAGTGAGGAGGGAGGTGACCTCTCCGTCTTGCCAGCTTTGAGCAGAGCTGCACTGCAGCCCATGCCGAGGCTCCGAAGGCGCCTTTCAGAGAAGTTCCTGGTGCCCCGTTTCTGCTTTCTTTTCCACATAAACGATTGCACAGTATTTCAGTCCATTGTTTTAATTCTAGCTCTTCGTTTTTCTAGCTATGTAGTTGAGGCAGGCTTTGAATTCACTCTGTAGCCCAGGCCGGTTTTGAATTTGCAGTGATCCTCTTGTCTCAGCCTTCTGAGTGCTGAGATTACAGCTGTGTGCCACCACACCTGGCTCTTGTTTTTGTCTTTTTGAGACAGGGTCTCAAAAGGTTTTTTTTTTTTTTTTTTCTTTTTTTCAGGGGGAGAGAAATTGGCTCTATAGAGTCAGAATGAGTAAGTAGGATGAGAGAAAGAGCAAAAATAAAAGTACACGCTGTATGTGGGAAACAGGAAGTTATAATAGCCTCACTAAGCAGTGTAGGGTGGCCTTGAACCCAAGGCGATCCTGCCTCAGCCTCCTGATCGCAGGGATCACAGGCGAGTGCTGAAACTTATCTCACCCCCTGCCTGCTGTGCTACAGTGGGAACCCGGGGCCTCTGGAATGTTCTGATGCCCTTGTGCCAAATCTTTATCCACTTAAAGGGTTCTTCTTAAATTAATGTTAAGGAATTGTATAAGTTAACGAGAGTGGCTTTGGTTCAAGTGAGGCGTTGGGCTGTGTAACGTGGACCTAACATTTCCCCTCCTCTAAACCTGTTGGCGTGGCTCGTAGGTGGTAGGACGGGGCCGCCAGACGTGTCTTCTGTGTCCCTGCTGGCCCTGATTTGAGGTAAATCTGAAAAGGGAGCCAGTTATAATTTGAGGAAATGATTTTTCCCCTTATGGTCCCAGAAGTTGGTCATTTTCTGCGTTTAGCCTGGTGGTTCTTTTGTTTTGTTCTTTGAGATGGGGTCTGGCGTTGAATTGGGAGCAGACCTCCTGCCTCAGCCTCCCTAGTGGCTGGGATTATAAGTGTGTGCCACAGTGCTCAGCTTGAACAATCATCAATTTTAAAGTACTGAGTTGTGCATTTAGGGCCTTCACACTGAGCTACATTCCCGTTCCTTTTTCTGCTTTTTATTTTGAGACAGGGTCTCACCAAATTGTTCAGGCTGGGCTGGAACTTGTGTTTTTTTTTTTTTTTTTTTTTGGTGCTGGGGATCGAACTCATGACCTCATGTTTGCCAAGCAGGCACTTATGCCGCTGAGCTAAACCCCCAGCCCCGAAACTTGTGATCCTACTGCCTCAGCCTCCCCCGGTGCCTCCCCACTTAGAACATAAGATCTTTTTAATGAAACGCTTCACCTAAGTGTATTAGGAGAAGGTTTGTGCTACATTTTTGTCTTCTTTTTGTGTGGCAGAACGCAGGGTCTTTTGTGTGCCAGGCACATGTTGTCCCCTTGAGCTGTGGCCCCAGCCCTTTCTTTGCAATCTTCACTTGGCTGGTGTCGCTTTAGCACCTGGCTCTTCTGCCTTCCGCCTGTGGCAATGTCACATGTCACATGCCTCTGGAGAAACCCCAGTGCAGATGTGAGTGAAGGACTGGAGGTTGCCTGATGTCTTGGTGACAGGAGGAGGGGGACCTCCCGCATGCCCTCGTGGATTGGGGGAGCCTGTGTGGCTGATGGGTGGCGGGCCAGGCGTCTGAGCTGAGCCGAGTGCTTTGATCTGGACATCTTCTCAGATGGCGGCGGGGGGGGGGGGGGCGCTCGGCTTCCCCTGCTGTGGTCCGAATGTTTTGCTTTCAGCATTTCTAACAGAGGCAGCATCCCACCCAGTATCAACCAGAGGAAACCGAGAGTAATGTGGACCCTTGTGCACCTGCAGCTTCTTGGTTCATAAGGGATCGGGTGGGGCGAGTTGAATGAGTATCCTTGTTAGTGGAGTTTGCATGGAATCTGCTTGTGTATCAAATCTGTCTTCTGCCTGTGTGCAGAGCTCACGCAGCTGTTAGCAGGATGGTGAGGATCGCCCATGCTGTTGGTGTAGCCGACTGCGTTGACTTCTGGCTTCCTCAGGGACCTGGTGCTGTCACCTCTGACCCCTCATGGGGCTTCTGGCCTTACTGGCGTCTGGGTGGCCTGCGAGGGGTCCCTTTCATGGTCCGGGGTGACAGCACAGTCTCCTAGGTGGCCTCAGTTGATCCCTGCTGATACCGATCTGTCGTGGTTTGCAGGGAGAGTTGTGTCAGCAGGACTTCATTGAACTTTTTTGTTCTTTGGTGCTGGAGATTGAACCCAGGGCCCCATGCCTGCTGGGCAGGTGCTCTACCACGAAGGATGCCTCAGCCTCGGGAGTAGCCTTCTTCAGTGAACTAGTCAGGAATTTATGTCCCCAAAATCATACTGTTTTTTTGGCTTTTTGAGACAGGGTCTTGCTGTGTAGTCTAGGCTGACCTTGGACTCACCGTGTAGCCCAGGCTGGCCTCCAACATGGTAGCAGTCCTCCTGTCTCAGCCTCCCAGGTGCTGGAATGACAGGCAGTGTCATCACCCCCATCTATGTCACTCTTGGTAAACTGAGGACTTTGCATACCCCCTCATGATGCTGTATGAGGTGATTTAGCTGAGCACTGTATTGATCCCTCTAGGAAGTGAGATTTCTTGTTCTGCAATGTCTGGTTGGTGAAGAAGATTGCAAAGTGAGGCAGCAGTGGGTAAGGAGAGCCAGGGAAGAAAGAACCTTTGTGTTCCGAGGGGGCGGGAGGTCAGCTGAGCAGGCTTAGGGGCTTTCTTGCCACTGAATTTTTCTTTTTGTTTTTCTCCTGCAGTACTGGGAATTGAGCCAAGGGCCTCACATGCACTAGGCAGGTGCTCTACCACAGAGCTGTATCCCCAGCCCTTTTTCAAAAATTACATTGTGAGACATGGCTTCTCTGAGCAGCCTTAAACTTGGATGGTCCTGCCCAGCCTCCTGCACAGCTGGACGCCCTGGTGTGCCCCGTGGTGGCACTGCTGGTTCAGATTATTTTCTTGAGATCCAGGCAGGCTACCTCCGAGTGTACGCTATTCTGAAAGATAAAATGAGGAGTGTTTTTATTCTGTTGTGGAGAACGGTTTTCCCAAGGCTTGATTCTGTAGATAAGTACTCTCTTTTGTCAGGTGTTTGTGACAGCAGTTGTTCAGAGTAGTCAGCGTTGAGTGTTCTCATTGCCTCTTGCTCTAGGGTTTGGAGGTGCTGGATTCCCCTGAGAAATGTGGGAGTGCAGGGGACTGGGGTGGATTCTGCCTTGCCCCGGAGTTACCCTGCTAGTTTCCTAGCAGCCTGCCTGTTGCTATGGTGATACATTACCAGGCAGCAGATTCGGTATGCTTTGGAGTTTATGCTGTGTTTGTCCCACGGGAGGCTGCATTTAGCATATGCCACCTAAAATGTTTGAGAGGAAGAGCACGTGTTGTGAGGCTAAAATACCGAGACAGGTCTAACAAATGGAGCCTAAAGTGCCTATTCCAGGAAAGGCTTCCTTCACGCTGAGGCTGTTTTTGAAAATCTTTGACAGTGACATTATGTACATGGCTTTTCCACACCCTCCATGGAGGCAGCCTTTGTGAGTCATCATTTGGTGGATGACGGAGTTGATCACCTGAGACTCCGAGTGATAGTGGCTTACATCTGATGAGCGGTTTGTTTGTTTGAGCCAGGGTCTCACTGTGTAGTTGATGTGACCTTGGACTCACTAGGTACTTCAAGCAATTCTCCTGCCTCGGTCTCCAGAGTGCTGGTATTCTACTGTAAACCATGTGCCACCACACCTGGTTGGTTTGTGGTGGTGCTGCCGCAGTTGAAACAGAGGCACCCCCGCTGTGACCTCTGTCACAGCCCTTGCATTGGTGTGTCCACCCTGGCTCCCTCTACCCTTCCTCCCTGCATCACACCATGGCTGACCAGCTGACTGAAGAACAGGATTGCTGAATTCAAGGAAGATTCTCCCTATTCGATAAAGATGGTGTTGGCACCATCGCAACAGCAGGGCTAGGAACTGGCAGGAGGTCACTGGGTCAAACCTAAGAGCCGCTGAACTGCAGGATGTGATCAGCGAAGCGGACGCTGATGGTAACGACACCATTGGTTTCCCAGAATTTTTGACTATGACGGCTAGAAAAATGAAAGATACTGATAGCGAAGAAAGCCATGAGGCATTCCGAGTCTCTGACAAGGATGGAAATGGTTACATCGGTGCAGCAGAACTACATCACCATGTCAGGACGAACTTAGGAAAACACTTAACAGACAAAGAAGTAGTAGGTGAAATGTTCAGAGAGGCAGATACTGAGGGAGAGAGACAAGTCAACTATGAAGAATTTGTACAGATAGGAGCTGACTGCAAAATGAAGACCTATTTTCATCTACCGTTTCCCTCGCTGGAAGAATCAAATTCAACTTTTTACTTAACTCTTGGGGGAAAAGAAGATAAAAAAAGAAAACAGTTCGTGTAGTCATTCTGTTTCTGTATAGCAGAACCTGCGCTCTTTAGGTCTCAGGTGTTGCAGGCCTGCTGTCTGTCTGTCCTCATCCCTCCTGTTTGTGGACTCTGCCTGGGGCCTCTCCACGGGACCACAGCTGGTGACACACCACATACCTTGTTTTGAGTGTTCATTTTAGAGTGGCTCATGCAATCTTATCTTCTTGCAGGAAACTTGTTTATGTGCCAGCTACATAGGAGAATCAGGTTTTTAAAAGTGTTGCACTTGAACAACTTCAAGAACCCTTGTTTGAAGACACCCGTGGGTGCTCATACTTTGTAACCTCCACACTGGGAGGCTGAGGCAGGAGGAGTGCAAAGTTCAGACACAGCCTGAACAATTTAGTGACTGTGAGACACTTTTTTTTTGGTCTTTTGAGACAGGGTCTCACTCGCACTTCAGGCTGGCCTTGAGCTCACCTTGTAGCCCAGACTGGCCTTGAACTCGGGGACCCTCCTGCCTTGAGTGCTGAGATTACAGGTGTGAGCCACCATGCCTGGCTTTGACAGACTTTCAGAATAAAAAAATAAATTGGGAATGTAATTTGGTGGGAAGGCCCTGGGATCAATCCCCAATACTGGGGGAGAAAAGAATCTTGGATGTAAGTGAAAATACGAATCTTAGTGTTTTGGCTTATAGATTTGATTTAAAAAAAAAAAACACTTCATTTTATTGTCAGTTCTTCATTCTGCAGAAGTGGAAGTCTTTTCTTTATTTAAATTATAAGTTTCCCCCCTCGTGATTGCTTTCATTACTGTGGAAACTTGAGGTTATGCGGATTCGAAGCCCTGCTGCTCCTTGGTCCCAGGAGTATTGGAGATAGCCGGAGAGGGTGAAGTGGACCTCATCCACAAGTCCCCGCTCCCACTGTGACCTTGACAGCCCCACCTTTTGACAACCTCTGGTTTATGTTTTGTAGGCTGGGAGGGGCCAGGCGGGGCTGGTCCTCACCTGGGAAAGAAGCACAGTGTCCCCCTCACACTGCTTTTCCTTCCAGCTCTTGCCAGCCCCATCACAGACCTGAGAAAATGCTCCGGAGGCTCAGGGGTGCTGTGCCAGGACCTCAAGACGGCAGCTGACTGTGGGGCCGTGCGGCACTGCCGGCAGACTGTGTGGAGCAAGCCCACGGTGGTGAGCCTGGCCTGGCTGCGGCCAGCGCGCGCCTTCTAGCCTGTCTCTGTGCCCCTCTCTGTCACTGCATGGTGGGTGTAGCCATCTTACCACCCAGGACACCTGGCTCTTGGTGGCACAGATAGGGTGAGGTTCTCTGTGCCCTGCCTTCAGAGGCAGTCTGCGGCCCGCCTGCCAGGGGTTTGAGAGCCTCTTCCCTCCCCTTCAGTAGACACTTACCTATGTGGGGGTAGCACTTACATCTGGTGCCTTCTCTTGCCCGGGCTCAGGATGTTTACGAGTGAGGACCCTGGCGCCCCGCTGAGTCACTTAGTGAAACTTCCAAACTCAAGTTGACACAATGCATCACCATTACAGGGCAGAAGTCAGTTGACATGGAGGAGGGAGCCTGTGTCTGCCTGCCCCAGCCCTGCAAGCAGCAGCTGCAGTTTCCAGGGCTCCTGCCCTGTGGGCCACCCAGCCTTATCTGGAGTCCAGCTTTGGGGAGTGTCCCTGACAGGCACACAGCACTGCCTGGGAGCAGAAAGTAGATCAAGGCCCTGGCTCCCTGAGTCACCCGCTCAGCCGTGCTAAGTCCATCACAGTGCCTTCCTGAGCTGTGGCCTCAGGCACCACACACAGGCCGGGCCCCTGACTGTGTACCCCACAGGGCTATAGGAAAGGGTCACTGGTCTCGCAGAGTCACATCTGTCCTCTCCTGGTGTCCCATGCCCCCTGTGGAGACAGGCACCAGCACAAAGTGTGGCACTGGCCTTGATGCCTACCCTGGGCAGATAAGAGCGGGTGGGGAAGGGCTGTGTTCTGCGGCTGTGTGGGGTGAGTGGTGTCCCTCAAGCACAGATCTGTCTCGCTTATGTTTCCTTTTAGAAATCCCTTCCATGTGACATATGCAAGCAGGTGGTCACTGCAGCGGGCGACCTGCTGAAAGACAACAGCACGGAGGTGAGCTGCTGTTGGTGGGTCGCTGTGGCTGAGGCCCAGTGCCTTGGTTCCTGGGCGAGCTCTGACTCCCAGAGAGGTGTGACCAGGCCAGGGCTGCCGACATCTGTGCGGCTGGAAACTGCCACGCACTGTCTCCATCATGCAGTCTTTTTAAGAAGCATTGTTCACTCCAGGCTGTACAAAAGCCAGCTAAGGGACTAATTTGCTGACCTTTGGCCCAAATACGAAATGCCCAAGGTTAGTTGGGATTTTACATTGCTTCTTCATTAACACAGGAAGTGTTGCTATCACTTTTGCTTTCTCTGTTCAAAATTCCTTTTGTCTGTGAGGCTGCAGGTCCGAGGATCTTCATTTTGAAATGCTATCTTTTTTATTTTGGGATAGGGCCTCACTGTTTAGTCCAAGCTGGCCTTGGGCTCATGGCAGTCCTGCCTTCAGGCTCCTGAGTGCTGGGATTACAGGTGTGCCCAGCCACACCCAGCATTTTGAAATGGCAATAGCTGTGCCATTGAGCTATATCCCTGGCCCCTTGAATTTTCATGTCTATTTTTTTCTTTTTGCCTGTTTTTGCTGGTGGAGACCTGAAGAACTCTCTACTGTCTTTATAAAAAACTTTTTGAGACAGGGTAAGTTGCCCAGGCTGGCCTAGTACTTGCCATCCTCTTGCCCCAGTCTCCCACGTGGATAGGGTTACAAATACGTGCCACCGTGCCTGGCTTTCTGCTCTCCTTTTCCCTGAGGGCTGATTGTTCTATAGGCTTGTGCTTTCTGGGAGTTGCAGAGGGCTCCCTGCCCTCAGTACCTGCAAGGGAGGAAGCCCTTCCCGGTTCTGACTCTTGCCTCGTGTCCCCTGCAGGAGGAGATCCTCTCTAACCTGGAGAAGGTCTGTAACTGGTTCTCGAACCCCAACCTGTCATCCTCATGCAAGGAGGTGGTGGACTCCTACCTGCCTGTCATCCTGGACATGATTAAAGGGGAAGCGGTAGGTGATGCGGAGTGGGTTCTTCCTCCAGGGCACCTGTGGGCCCCGGGGAGTCGCCATCTGCTGCAGGGTGGAAGTGAAAGCGTGTTCATGGCTTTGGGGTTCTGCAGCTCCCGTGTAGCTCTGCCGTCAAGGGTCCTGGTGGCACACAGGGTCCTCCTGTGCCTTGCCAGGGTGTCGAGGGTGAGGGCCCAGCGCGGGTGTTGGGGAGAACTGCCGAGAGACTGTCAGTATTCGTGGATGCCAGCTGGGTGACCCATGTACTGAACCCCAGATGGAGACAGTGAACAACAAGCGGCTCCATGTATGTCTCCGAGTCCTGGGAGTTACAGTCCAGGGGTAATTCAGGGGCTGAGCTGCAGGGCTGCCTGTGTGGGAGTCACAGTCCAGGGGTAATTCAGGGGCTGAGCTGCAGGGCTGCCTGTCTTTCAGTCTGGTATTGATGGGGGCCCGGCACTGACTGGAGCGGCATGGGGAGGAGACGCAGCACAGCGGTGGGGCCGGTTGGGCAGGAGAGTCCAGGACGGGACTGAGGTGTTGGTGAGGAGGTTGGTGAGGCTGTGTTCAAGGACAGCAAAACCTGTGGAGGTGACAGAGTGGGGCGACAGGCCTCCAGGTACACTTTCTGAGGGGATCCCTTAGCTCCCAGTGCTGGGATCTACCATAGGGGACACAGGGAGGACACCCCAGAGATTCTATGAGGAGACACAGGCGAGGGAGATGGACGTAAGAATATTCCGCCACGAGCATGAAGGAGGGGAACACAGGACGGGGGAGCGTCGGGTGTCTTCTGGTCTCTGGGAGGTGGTGATGGAGCCGCTTGCCGAAGTGGAGATGAGGGGGAGGTGTTTGAAACCTACATGAGCTCAGGGCAGCTGAGGCTTCAAATCCTGGGCCCTTTCCTTGAAGGAAGAGCTTGTGGTGAGCCTGGAGGCTGCCTGTGGTTGGACACCTGCGCTGTAATTTTCCTGTGCTGTCTAAGTATACTGAGCAGTGGAGCTTGCATGACAAGTTTGCAGTCCTGGGAATGCAACGCAGGGCCTTTGCCATGCTGAACAAGTGTTCTGCTGAACCACACCCCCAGCCCTTTATATTTTTTGAGACAGGGATTTACTCAGTTGTGCAGGCAGGACTTGAACTTGGGACCTCCTGCCTCAGCCTCCCAAGTAGCTGGGATACTGGCATGCACCACCATGCCCAGCTAGCTGTTTCTTTTAAGGGTTTGAGGAGAGAGGCTGATTCACAGGCACAGGGTGGCCTGTTTTTGCTCCTGTGGGTCGGGGACTCAGCCAGGTCTTTCTTCCACAGAGCAATCCCGGCGAGGTGTGTGCTGCCCTCAACCTGTGCGAGTCCCTTCAGAGGCACTTGGCCGAGCTGAACCGCCAGAAGCAGCTCGAGGCCAACAGGATCCCAGAGGCCGACCTGCCCGAGGTGGTGGCGCCCTTCATGGCCAACATCCCCCTGCTCCTGTACCCTCAGGATGGCCCCCGAAGCCAGCCCCTGCCCCAGCCGAAGGTGAGGGGGTGGAGCCAGTGATGGAATGGTGGGGAGGCTGGGTCTGTGCCTGCATGCAGGAGACGGGATGGGAGGTGCATGCCAGCCAGTCCTTCTGGAACTAAGGAGTCCTTGCGCCCAACTCTGCAGGTGTCTGACTGCCTTTGAGGGTATTAAACCATGCAACACCCCCTCCCACTTTTTTTCCTTGCTGAATAGTCTAGGTCAGCTTTGAATTTCCTGTGTAACCCAGACTGGCCTCACAAGGTGATCCTCCTGCCTCAGACTCCCTTGTCCTGGGACCATAGGCATGCACCACCACGTTTCCATGCAGTTTCTAAAGAATGGGATATTTAAAATCCACAAAGATGCCCACTTTTTTTCTGATTGGTTTGGCTGCTGGGGTGGATCTCAGGGCCTGTGTGTGCTGAGTGAACATTGCTCTGCTGCCGAGCCACCTCCGCTGCAGCGAGTGCCCAGTGACTGCAGATTCATCGGTGCTTCAGAGCCTGTGCCTCCGTCAGTTGCCCCACGCCTGGCACTTGATTAGGTGTCCAGCCTGGACCTCTTGGCTGCAGTGTCGCCACCTAACTGCCTTTCTGCAGGCCAGTGGAGATGTCTGCCAGGACTGCGTCCAGATGGTGACCGACATCCAGACTGCTGTGAGGACCAACTCCACCTTTGTCCAGGGCTTGGTGGAACACGCCAAGGAGGAGTGTGACCGTCTGGGGCCTGGCTTGGCAGACATGGTGAGCTGCATCTCTCAAGCCCTGGGGATGCTTGGGGCCAGGAAGCTGGGCTCGGAGACAGGAGTGGAGACGGAGGAAGTGTCTGGTACTTCTTGTGCTACTCTGTATTTTGGTGGGTTTTTTTTTTTTTTTTCGGTACCGGGAATTGAACTCACAACCTCGAGCTTGCCAGGCAGGTGCTTAAGCCACTGAGTTAAATCCCTGGCCCTATTTTGGTGTTTTAAGACAGGGTCTCACTGTGTAGTTCAGGCCAGCCTTGAGCTCACTATATAGCCCAGGCTGTTGTTGGATTTGCAGTGATCCTCCTGCCTCTGCCTCCCTAATGCTGGGATTACAGGCATACATTACCATATCTGGCTTCTTTTATCTTATTAAAAAGTTGCTTAGAGCAGACAATTGCAAAACTCTAGGAAATTTCTTTGATAGTACTTGGCGCTGTTAGAAATGCTGGTTTGATTTCTTGGGTTTGTGTTGTTGCAGTATTTAATTTAGCTGACAACCTGTTTCTCTTCCTCAGTGCAAGAATTATATCAGCCAGTATTCTGAAATCGCCGTCCAAATGATGATGCATATGGTAGGTGGCCGGTAGTCCTTGTTAGCCTCCTGACCCTTAATGTTACCATTTCCAGGAACTCTGCACATGACATGGTTTAGTTGCCCCTTTCCACCTTGAGTGTACTGAATCAGACCCAGGTGTCCCCTTTGGCCAGCACACTCTCTACTCAAAGTCTGGTCCTTACCCCTGCCCGGAAAGCCAATCCTGGGACTGTACTGCCTCGGCCCTGTTAGCCCTTGCAATGTACTTGCCGTCACATTGTGTGTCGGGCTTTAACCCCAGGGCCTGCAGAAGCAGGTTGCTCTCTAAATATTCCAGGCCAGAGAATGTTGTTGCCTGAGTTCTGAGCAGAGCAGGGGAATCCTGCCTGGCAGGGGAAGCTGTTCCAGCCCTAACTATGCACTGGCATCTGCTCCTGCCGACTGGCAGGAAGCATGGTTAGTGGTGGGAGAAGTGTTGGTCACAAGAAGGGGCTGGTTCCTCTGAGTCCAAAGCTGGTGGGCACAGCTGGCTGGTCTACAGCGTCTGGGCACATGGCAGGCGTCAGTCCTTCAGAGCTAATCTGGGGAGCACTTTGCTCTCTGTTACACTGATTGTCCACGTTGTTATTGACATGCATGCCCAAGTTTGTTCCCCGACACAGAGGTCCTCACCCTGCCCATTGCCTGCTTCGTGATAAAGTTTTCCTGGAAGCCAGTGATGCCCACCTGTGTGTCCTCAGCATTCAGTTCACTGGAACCCAGACTTGGTAGCCCACAAAGCTTGCCATTTCTGGAGGCTCCTTTGGCTCGTGGTAGCTGCCTATCCACACAGGTGTTTAGTGAAAGCATCGAGAGGCAGTTTACCCGGCATGCACCTGGGGCGGGGCCCCGTAAGCCTTTGATGTGACTTGGCCTTGTGAACTAGTGTTTCCTTCTAGCTAATTTCAGTATTTTCTCTTACTCTAACTACACTGTAGAAATGTTTTGAAAATAGAAATACTTCCCCTATCACAAATCACCTGGGGGGTTCACAAAATATCAGCAGGCTCAGCATGGTGACGCATGCCTATAATGCCAGTACTCAGGAGGCTGAGGCAGGAGGATCATTGTAAGTTCAAGACCAGCCTGGGCTACAAAGTGAGCTCACGGCCAGCTGGAACTGCACAGTGAAATCCTGTCTAAAAAGACAAAGCAACAACAAAACCAATGGGACCATATTTTACATGAGCTTTACAGACTGTATTTAGTTGATGAGTAGATATTTTTGCACATGATTTTTATATGACTGCATATTACTTCAGAGTGGTAGGATGTATTTTCTGTAACCAGTTCCCTGTGGCTGGAAGGTTAGATTATTTTCAGAGTTGTCCTAGAAATGATGAATGTCCCTGCAGCCCAGAACTGTGGACATTGCTGTTTTTCCCTCAGCACGGAACACTAAAGCAGGGTGTGCTGAACCCTCGCTTGGCACACTGTCAGATCTGTCCTCTGGGCGGACATTTGCTGAGAGGTGGATTGGCCTGAGGCCAGGACATGCAGCCCTGTGTCCTGTGGGGAAGGTCTGGTAGGGTTAGATGCTGAGTATGGAGTCCCTTTGCAGGTGGCCTCTCTGGGGACCTTGATGTGTGTGGTCTGGGATGGTGATAGTGTGGGAGGGAGGGGACAGTGCCCCTGATGGGAGCAAGGTGGCTTGTGGGTACCAGACTGCCAGGGCGTTTCCCTTAACTTCTGTGACATTCCTACATCTGGTTAACTGATTGATTGTTGTTTTAATTTTTCTTAACTTTTGTGTCCTTTCCTTTCTCTTATTTTCATCTCCGATTTCCTGTTTTTTTGTTCAACAGCAGGATCAGGTATGTGATGGAGAATTTGCTTTTAGTAGTGATACCTGCTGCTGCTCCTAGTTACTTTGCTCCCCCTCCCCTGTCCCTGGTCTGGCGGGTCAGCTCTGACAGGTCAGCTCTGACAGACACCAGGAATGGTCATGAAAGGAGAGATCCCTCTCTCCTGGCCTCCCTTCCCCTGAGATGCAGCACTTGGGTGCTGGGCGTTTATCTCTTCCTCTAGGGGTAGAAAACGAGGCCAGCAGAGCCCCACACCTGGGTGTGAATGCACATTTGCAGACACCAGTGTGATAACAGGGACCACTGTGCCCAGTCTCCCTTAGTGGAGGCCCAGCTTGTAGGCACCTGTGTCTGTCACCCTTGGGTGGGCGTTGCATGTCTTCAGTGCTGTTCTCTTACTGCAGAAACGCTTTTGCTGCATGAGCCCATTAGCTGCAAACAGCCAGCACAGGTTGCCCCTGAGGTGGATCCAGAGAACTAGAAACTCTTGATCGTGGCTTCTGGCCCTCTGGGTTTGGGGTCTTTGGGGATCTGCAGGGTGCTGGGGAGCCAGGGCTTTCTGACAGCTGTCCTGAGCATTGGCGTCTATCTCTAGGATTGGAGTTACAGATGCTCTGAAGGCAGTTTAAAGTCTTGATGGGAGAGGACTTGGATGAGGTGCCTGAATTTTCACCTAGGCCTCCTATAAAAGCTTGCTCTGTGTTCAGCCTTACGACCCCTTCCCATTCTTAAGCTGTGCTGGAGACACAGGATTAGGGCTGTGCTTTTCCCAGTCCACCCCTCAGCCACCTTTAATTTGGGAGGCTTCTTGATAGTAGAAGATGAGCCATAGCAATAGTAGAGCCCTCCTGCCTTAACAGGCCGAGGGGTGAGCAGCCCTGGTCCTGCTGCCTTCGGCCCTGGTGGTGGGAGCCAGAGCTGCAGGCCCTGAGCACGGACTGCATGTGGGCCATGCAGTCAGTGTATGGGGTCTGCGGAGTTGGCTCATTGGAGGCCTTCACGGTGTGGAGGTCATGTTTAAACCCTGTCCTCCTGTGTGGCTGGCTGGCTGGGCAGTGAGAGAGGGGTCGGCTTGAAGATCTTGTGATTGAAGTGATTCATCCCTTGGGGGATGGACTCTCGTGTGTTTCGTGTGCAGTTGTGACACTGAATGTGTTTAAAAAAAAAAAAAAAAAAGCCAGCATTGCTCCTGTCTCTGGGCTCTGTCCCTGGGCGTGAGGCCTTTCGGTTGAGCCAGGGAAGGGGGTCCAGGGTGTGTCCCGGCACCTTGGCCCCTGGGAGTACTGGAGGGTACTGGGTTGCAGGCTGTGTCTGAAGGTCGTTCTGTGCTCTCTCCAGCAACCCAGGGAGATCTGTGTGCTGGTTGGCTTCTGTGTCGAGGTCAAGGAAGTGCCCATGCAGCCTCTGGTCCCGGCCAGAGTGGCCTCGGAGGTCCTCCCTGCCCTGGAACTGGTGGAGCCCCTTGAGGTACGTGGTGTCCTGATTATACTGGCTGGGGCTGCGTAGCCTCCTGTCCTCTTGTGTCACATCTTTTGAGTCCCATGATTTTTTTAGGTTCCCTGCCTGGCTCTTAAAGGTCTTTTGGCATTTGAGGTCCCTGGGAACAGTTTGGGTGCCCTCCGTAACTGTGCTGCCCCCACCCTGAGCTGTTGGGAACATATTTTGTTTCTTTGGTTTGCAGCACATTTAGGTGTCCAGCTGCAGCCTAACCTTTCACACAGACTTCTTCCTGAATGCCCTTCCTGGGGCTCAGGCCGCTGCCCTTGTGTGTCCATGGGTCTACCTGCCATTTCCCAGAGCTCTTTCCTGGGGAATGAGCCTGCTGCTCCATCCCATAATGAGCTTGTATTCAGCTTTTCAGGCAGTGTTCAGGGGCTGGGTGAGTAGGTGATGTCCTTGTGCCCCTAGGCCTGACATCCTGCCCCTGCAGAGCCCGGGCCTTCTGATGCCTTAGCATGTGGCACAGACGCTTCTTGCCTGAGGCACCTGACCATCTGGACACAGGACGGGCTGAGATGTCAGGTGGAGTGAGGGGGTGCTCCTTCCTGCCCCAGAGGTGCTTGAGGCCTCAGGGTACCCTGCCTGCTGAGCTCATGGCCGGAGTGTGGTGTGGAGAGTCACAGCTTGTGTTATAAACAGAGCGATTAAAGCTTCTGTTCCTTGGTTAGCTACACTGGCTACATTTCATTGCTTGGAAGACTCATGTGGCTGGTGCTTCCTGCCCTGGATAGCAGGGGTTGAGAATACTTGAGTGTCGCAGAAACTTCTGCCTAATAGTATTGCTGTGTTAAGGGTAGAGCCTCGAACAGCAGTCATAGGTGCTAATGGGACTTGGAAAAATTGAGAGTGGAGCCAAAAAGTGTTTGACTCTGACTTCTAAATAGCAAATGGATGCCGAGTCTCATTCTGATTCCGTTCTGCTCTGTTACCTAAACACAGCGATGAGCCTCAACACGATGTGGGCAGCTCCTCAGGGTGGGGAGCAGGTGGGGCAGGGGCCAGTTGCTTCCTCCTGAGGTATGAATTCCTGAGGTTTTCTTAGAGGGAAAGTAGAGATGGGGCGTTGAGAAAAGAGATGGTCCCTCAGCGTGTAGGAAATGATCGATCGAGAATTGAACCTGAAGATTGGGACGGAGCCACGCATCCTTTTGGATCCAGTAGGCAGTGGCCCTTGGTGTGAGGCTAAGTCGCCCCGGTCCCTGTGTGCCTGCCTTAGAGGAGCAGGACGCAGGGGTCTGTGTCCCAGCATTGAAATACACTCTGTTTCAACAGCAGGAGCTGGTCCGGGCCCACGAGAGTGTCGTGTGTAAGGCGTGTGAGTACGTGGTGAAGAAAGTGGTGGAGTTGATTGACAACAACAATACTGAGGTACACTGCGCTCAAAGAAGGAGCCCAAATTTGTCCCCCATAGTTGGAAGGCCCGGGTGGGAGAGGGGTTTTTTGACTCTTGCTGGTTTTTTGTGGTGCTGGGACTGGAACCCAGACCCTGGCACTGGCTAGGCAGGTGCGTGACTGCCTGGCTATACTTGACCCCCAGGCTGAGAACCTGTGCAGCCCGGTCCTGACTTGCAGAGGACACTTTCTACTCATGGGTCCCGGTGGGCTAGTGGTGTGCAAGGCCGCCTTTGCTCTGCTTGACACTGGGGGATCTTCTGAGAGGGAGAGCACCTCACTGTTTGCAGGTCTTCCCCACCCCTGCCCAGCCTCCTGTCCTAACTGGATCCTCTTATCATGTGTTTCAGGAAAAAATCATCCATGCTCTGGACAGTGTGTGCGCAGTGTTGCCCGAGTCTGTGTCAGAGATGTGCCAGGAGGTGGTAGAGACGTACGGCAGCTCCATCGTGTCGCTCCTCCTGCAGGAGATGAGCCCCGAGCTGGTGTGCAGCGAGCTCCGCCTCTGCATGTCTGGCAAGGACCGCCTCAGCCAGCCCAAGTTGCCCGTGCTGCACCGACTACATGTGCCACCCGGTGAGTCTAGGGCGCGGCGAGGGAGTGAGCACGCCCTGGGGTCCGGTTGGACCCTGTTGGCGCTAAGCCCTGTGCCCTGGTCCATAGCACGTGTGACTCCGCTAAAGGATGGTGGCTTCTGCGAGGTGTGCAAGAAGCTGGTCGGCTACTTGGAGCACAATCTAGAGAAAAACAGCACCAAGCAGGAGATCCTGAATGCACTGGAGAAGGGCTGCAGCTTCCTGCCTGAGCCATACCAGAAGCAGGTAGAAGGCTGGGCTGCTTGCTATGCTGCCCCCTGTTGGAGGCTGAGGGGCAGTGGCTGCTGCCACTCCCAAACCTGAGGTCCAGAGTGTTTGCTTCCCAGTGACCTCTTGGCTTACAGGGAGCAAAGGGTCTGAGCTACTGGGGCCAGGTAGGGCATGGGTGGCCTGAAATGGCAGGGGCGCTGATAGAAGAGTGCCCAGTGCCTACCTGGCCTATTGTCGTCTCACTGTTCTTGGACACTTCCAGACCTGGACACGTGCCTCTGTTTTTCTTGTCAGTGTGATGAGTTCGTGAGCCAGTATGAGCCCTTGTTAGTAGAAATCCTTGTGGAGGTCATTGACCCGTCCTTCGTGTGCACGGTAAGCCTCAGGCAGGTGCCCACTGCCCTAGCACTGTCACCTGGGAGGGCCTGCCCTTCTCTAATGGCTTCTGAGTGTGGGGAGAAGAGGGTGGGACGCCCGGCCTCTGGGCCCCAGCTCTTTGTGGCAGCTGTGGTGGTCTGGATGGTTTGCTTCCAGATGGTTCTGGAAGCAGTTGTGCTCAGCTCTGAAAGGGATCAGTTATGTGGCTCTAATTCCTGCTTTTTTGGCAATACAGAAAATTGGAGCCTGCCACTCTGCCCAGAAGCTTCCCTTGGGAACTGAGAAGTGTGTGTGGGGCCCCAGCTACTGGTGCCACAACATGGAGACAGCAGCGCAGTGCAACGTGAGTAGGGGTGACTGACTGCCCCACGCCCCAGCCCACCATGCCTTCTGCTAGGAGGGAAACTGAGGCTCACTCAGGCCTGCCCAGTGAAGACAGCTGGCTGCACTGTGCTCTAGGGAGTGAAGCAGGTGGATGTTTTTGCTCCCCTGCTCCAGTTCCCTGGGACAATGCCAGGTTTCCATGGGTCATACCAGGGATAGCACAGGGCCCCGGGACTCAGGGAGACTGAGTCCTCTTGCATCCCTGCAGCCCACTTGGTCTTGCTGGAGCCCAGCCTGAATCTTCACCTGCTCAGGTGGAGCCTTTCTCCAGCAGCCCTGCCCGGAGTGTCTGCCCTGGTCAGCGGCTCCCTGGTGCCGTCGAGGGTCCTGCCTGTGCAGACACCAGTTGGGGGTGACTGATGCTGCTTTCTTGGGTGGGGACTTGGGGCCCAGAAAAGGCCAAACTTTACTTAACATCCCTTTGCGCAATTTTTCCTTCCTCCCTGGGGTTTCTTGTGACCCCATCGGGAGATGAGTCATTGTGGCCACTTGCAGAGAGGGACAGAGAGACCCACACCCTGGCTGCTGGACGGAGTCTGACCTTGTGCGGCCAAGCAGCAGCAGGCTGGGGCTGGTGTGAGTGGTGAAGAGGCCCTGGGCCCTGCTTGTAGGGGTCCATCAGGAGAGTCCCCAAAGCTCTGGCCACATCTCCCTTTTCAGAGAGGTACTGGGCCCTCAGCATCTGGTGCCAGCAGACCTAGGGGAAGATGCCCAGTCCTGATCCTTCCTGAGTGATGTGTGATAGATACACTGATGGGCCAGGAGAGCAATTTGCCCTCTGAAGCCCAAACCTGGTTTCCTCTCTCTCAGGCTGTCGAACACTGCAAACGTCATGTGTGGAACTAGAGCATCGTTCCTGCAGGAACTGTAGCACCCTTTTCTCCTTGTGTGTCTGGGGTAACGAACACACAGATCTGTATGACTTCGTTACAATCTAGGTTCCTTCCTTGAGCCCCATTTCTTTCCCTCTCTGTAGCATTGCCGTCACGTGGGAGGCGCCATAGCCGCTTTCAGCGTCCTTTGTGTGCTGGGAGGTTGAGGACACACTGGGCCCGAGGTCTCAGCTGCCCTCGCCTGGCACCTGCTGGGGGAGGAGTTCTCAGTGTGGGCTTGGACCTTTTTCCAAGCCCAGAGAGGTAGCTGGGCTCTGGGCTCTTACCCTACAGAGGGACTGTCCTCCCTTCCTGCTGCCAGACAAAAGCAGTTTCATATGAAAGATTAGAAGCTCAGAATAATTAGGCTTTGAAAGTAACATAATTCCTAGGGTAATAGCACAGAGTTTGGGAGTAGCTGTTTGTGGCTCAGAGGACACTGGTGGGACATTGTCCCAGTGACCCAGGTTTGTTGTCCTGGGTCAACCTTTGATTCTGCTTTCCTGTCTTCCTGTGGATGCCTTGTTTGGGGTTCTGGGAGGTGGGGTGGGGTGGGGAGGGGCAGTTGCCTGACTGTAACCCGTTGGCTCTGTGCAGGGCCTGCGGGCCTGGCTTTTGTGTGAAGCTTTTGCACAGTGGTGACCACTGTCTGTCTGCTCATGTGTCTGTGGCTGCCAGGGCCCTGACTCGTGCTCAGCATGCCCTGGTCCCCTTCCCTTTCAAATCTATGTGGATGACAAGCTCCTAAGCCTCTGCCTGGTAGAGTGACAAGCTGAGGCACTTGCAGGGTGGGTACTGGCCGGGTCTTGGCTGCTGCCTGTGTGGCCCCTGAAGCTTTTCCATTCTGGTTGCTGGGAGGCTGCAAACAAAGCCAGCAAGCCAGCTACTTGCTATTACATGGACTTAGTGGTTTTCATTTGTTTTGCACTAAAGTTTCTGTGATTTAACAATAAAGTTCTGTTAACCAGATCCAGGCCTGAGTGAGTGTTTCATGACAGCTCTGGGCCCTTGCACTGTCCTGGCCAGGAAAGGGAAGCCTTGGGGTGGGGGGTACTCTGGGCATTCGGGGAGCAGCTGAAAGCTAGCACACAGTGGTTTACCAGAGCCAGTATATTGCCAGGTCCTCGTAAGTTAGGTTTCTTTTCTGGGTTTTTTTTTGTTTTTTTGTTTTTTGTTTTTTTTGGTACTGGGGATCGAACTCACAACCTCACGCTTGCGAGGCAGGCGCTTAAGCCACTGCGCTAAATCCCCGGCCCCGTTAAGTTTCTTTTCAAACAGACCATTCCAGAAATTTTCAGTGAGTACCAGTTCAAGTATTGAGGGAATAATTTTAAAAAGGAACACACACGAACACTCTACATTGAAAACCCAAGGGGATGCCAGTCATTTCTCTTTATAAGCTGGGCACATCAGGGAAGCCAGTGAAATGGAGAATGCTCGCCTGTTGCCATTGACCTTGGCTGTGTGGGTGGAGGGCAGGGGTCAGTCACGCCTGCACCTGCATGTGCAGTGGGGAGGTGGCAAGAGTGGTGGGACGTGAACTGTGGCTGTGGCGGGTCAGTGCGAGTGCTGCTGGGCTCCTGCTCTGGGGTGGTGGGTGGACTTGGGTGGAGCAGGGAGGGAAGGGCCTCCTTGGTCTCTTCAGCTCGACAGAGCCGGCTGCTCCTCAGGCTCTTGGGCCCCCAGTGATCCTCCTTAACCATGTCCTTGAACGCTTAGCATTTTTGTTCGGTTTTCATAAAAAAATAACATCTTATGAAGGTAGAGATCGGATGCTGATGAGCATCTGGCAGAGTTGACTCTGAGCAGCATGTTCGCCATCAAGGCTGACCCAAGGCTGTGCCCCCAGAGCTGGCCTGAGAGGCCCTGAGCCTGGCCTCTGACCCGGACAAGCTGCTCACACCAGTGCAGTCCCGGCAGTCACAGCTCTGTGATCTCCAGGGGGCTCTCCATGATCACGTCTCGTAGCTTGTGCAGGGGTGTGGATTTGGCAGACTCCGTGCGGGCGTTACGCTCCAAGGCGGTGGCCTCTGCAGTGGTCAGTGTCTCCAGTGAGCGGCCCAGGCCCTTCTGGTCATCCTCGGGCAGGCTGTTGAGGTCGGTGGCCAGCAGCGTGCCGGTGCTGCCGTGTACCACGTGGATCCCGTCCGGCCCCTTGAGCTCCATGGGTGGCTTGTGGCGGAAACGCAGGCTGCCTTGGCCTGGGCTGCGGTCCCCTGGCTCCTCGTCCAGCTCTGTCTGCATCAGCTGCAAGAGGCCACGACCTCCCAGTGGCTCAGGAACCCTCACAGGCTCAGGGCCATGCCCAAAGGGTGAGCGGGTGGGTGGCCCCAGAGTCCCACTGGCTGTGCACCTGCTTCCTCCCTACTTCACACAAGGAATGTTCTAGCAGGCCTGCTAGCCTCTGACCCTGCCTCGGGATCCTTCAGGACCACCTTCAGACTGGCTGCAGAGGGAACACTTACGGTGGGAATACAGGCTTCCTCTGAAAATCTATTAATATACTCGCTTCACTCTAACAATCATGTGGCACATCTGTATCTGGGTTTGTAACCAAGCTGGCCAAAAGCATGACCAACTACAGCCATGTCTAGGTCAAACCTATCCTCAGGTGAATGGAAGGGGACACATAGGATGTGGTCAGAACTCAGCACTTTCAAACCTTCGTCAGGCAGGACAAAAGTACAGTGTAGACCCGCTGGAACTTTAGGAGTTCAGGCTTGCCTCAAACTCATGGTAATTCCTCCTGCTTTAAGCTCCTGAGTGCTGGGACCTCAGCACTTTGTTAATGTTGACATACACATAGGTCCTGTTGACCCTGACACCCACTTTCTTTTTTTCTTTTTTGGTACCGGGGGTTAAACTCACAACCCCGTGTTTGTCCAGTAGGCGCTTATGCCGCTGAGCCAAATCCCCGGCCCGACAGCCAGTTTCTTAGAGTGACGTCAGCCCTCAAAGCTATTTGGGACTCCTGGAATCTGAGAAGTACTGTCTCTGAGCTCTTCCCCATCCCTGAGAAACCCCTTCCCGGACCCACACTCGGGTGTCTGCCCAGGTTGCTGAGCTCGGAGCACTGAGAAGGGTGGCAGGAGAGCGAGAGAGCATCATCCCCAGAGATGGGGCACGGCACACAGCTCCCGCCCGCCCACGGCTACCTCAGAGATGGAAGAGTGGCAGGAGGAGGCTTTTTGCACCATCCGCTGTGCAAAGAGCTTTTTGAGCCGCAGGTAATCCTCCAGGACCACCTTCAGCAGCGAGCCCTGGGGGAGGGAGAGGGTTAACCCCACCGAGGCCACCGGCTACCCCCGTTGCTCCCGAGGGAGGTAGGTGCACAGGCTTGGGGTCCTGGGGTAGAGGATCAGGAGCCTGGTGACAGCGGCCCATGTGGGCTCAGAGCCCCAGCCTCCAGGCTGCTGCAGGCTGGCGCCACCCTTAGCTCTAGTGCCCAGGCCTCTAGCCCTGCTGTGCTGGCCTCACCTGGGTAGGTCTAGCTGAGTCCCTGAACTCTTGGGAGTGGGGTCCATGTTCAGCCAGGGGCTGGGCACAGGAGCTGCCAGGGAGGGCTCACCTTGATGGGCCCCTCGCGAATGATCTGGCCCAGCTTGGCAATGTTGTCATACTCCTGGATGGCTGCCCGCAGGTACCGGTCATCATCGGGCTTGACGGCTGCCGGTTCACGCCCAAAGGTTCCCTGGGGAGAGGAGGTGTTTGTTAGCTGCGGCAGAGCACACCTGCACGCACATGCCCCATAGGGCCACTCCTAAAGGACCCAGCTCTGACCAGAGGTGGCAAGGAACTGCCCCCCCTTCCCCTCCCCAACACTGGCCTGGCCCTGCCCTGGCCCGGCTCACGTGGGTGCGGGTGGGGCTGTTCCACAGGTCCGCGATCTCACTCAGGTTCTCTGGAAGGTCATCCTCGTGCTCCGCTTGGGCTGCCAGCTCCAGGTTCCGGCAGAAGGGATCCAGCCACACGGGGTTGGCTCTGTAGTTGGGGGACAGGGCGTAGAATTGAGTTGGCAGAGAGAGGGAGGGCTGGAATGGACAGATACCCTCAAAACTGGATAGCTCCTTGCAAAATGGCATCTGTGGGTGCAACCTCCACTCCAGGAACCTGCTAGAGGCAGGACCATGTGGCAGTCTGGGTAGGTTTGGCTTGGAGGTTTCACCCTGCTTCACCTCCTACCCAGCACCTAAAGTCTTTGCCCCTCTGGAACTGGGGCGGGGGAGTCCAGCTCTAGTTTCCCAGATGGGCAGAGGAGTAGCTAGGCCACCAGGGGGCGCCCACACCCCAGGTTTCTACATGGCCTGGAGGCTGCTGGGGACTCAGTCATAGGGTCAGGAGCCCACTCACCCATCGAAAGAGTACTTGTTGGTATTGGGCATGTCCATGATGTCAATGAAGCCGCGGTTCCCTGCAGGCAGAAGGGCTAGGGTATGGAGGGGAAAGGAGGGGTGCAGCCAGCAGTGGCACCTCATCCTCTCCCCGCCCCACCACTGCAACCTGCACTCACCTGCTGAACCCGCCACAATGGCTTTGAGCTTCCTTTTGTGTCTGGGGAGAAGTAGAGAGGTGCTGTGAGGCGTCTGGGCTTGCATCTCGGGCCGCTGCCCTGCCTGCCTCTGTGCCATCAGTCCAGGAGCACAGCCTCAGTCCCAGGTCGGGACAGGGATGGGGACACTCACACAGTCCTGTAGTACCAGTTCATGAGGATGAACAGCATGGCCGCCAGGAAGAGGAGGATGGCCAGCACGATGATCGCCATCTGTGGGTGAGCAGGCCGGGCATCAGCAGGTGGGCTCTGGGGCGGAGCCCGGGCCCCAGGGAGGGCCGTGCCCTGGGTACCTGCAGGGCGGACATGTCATCTGGCAGCCGGATGGAGATGGCGGGCTGCACGTCCAGGACGTTGTAGTTCCGGAAAAGATTCCGCAGCTGTTCCTTGTTCTCGTCGATCATCTGGATCACCCTGGATGAGCGGCAGGGCTCAGCTCCCAGCTCAGCCATCCAAGTGCCCGCAGCGGTCAAGCCTGTGACTGGTACCTGCTGCCCGCCTGCCTTGACCCCCAGAATTCACCCTCTCCCTGACGTTGTGCAAGAGGAAAGTCCACCCAGCTAGGACAGCGTGGTGGCTTCCAGGGCCTTCACCCAGGTCCCATTCAGTCCTTGTGGACGGGCAGACCCCTATTCCACACATGGGGAGAGTGAGGCTCAGAGGGACACTGATGGTGTCTGGGCCTCCTTGGTGGGTCCCCTACCTAACGCCAAAAACAGGCCCCACCCACCGGTCCACATCCAGGATGCGGTTGGTGTCACGGTTCACCACATGGATGAGCAGCTCTGTCTGTGCGAAGTTCACCCGCCCCTTCTGGTCCACATGGAACTAGGAGAGAAGGGACATTGGGGGTGTGGCCACCAGGCCAGATGCCAGGGTGGGGAAGGCTTCTCCCGGAACCTCCAATGCCCTGCCCTGCAGTAGACCAGCACTACTCAGTGCTCACTGGGGACCAAGTGGGGTGCCAGTCGATTCATCCACACAGAGGCACAGGTACTGTTATCAGCCCCAGCTTACAGATGAGGAAACTGAGGCCCAAAGACCTGGGAGGAGGTCCTCAGAGCCATCTGCCAAAGACAAGGAGGCAAAAACCCTCTTTTGTGCCCCTGACCTCGCCGTCACATCCCTCTCCTTGTAGCCTGGCCTCCCCTTCCTTCCACTGCCCCTGGTTCCAAGGTCGCTCCCCTGGGCCACCTGCACATCGTCCGTGTTGACGATGGCGCCAGTGATGTTGGACAGCAGGCGGATGAACTCCTCCTCGAAGCCCCGCACGCGGTCAGGGATCTCATTAATGACGATCTTCACGCGCTGGTCATCCCTCAGGATGTAGATGCCGATGATGGCCGTGTCGTTGTGACCTGCCAGGTCTCGGGCCACGATGTCCACCACAAAGTAGCCAGGGCTGTAGGCCATGAAGAGGTCAAAGGTGCGCAGGATGCCATCCACACTCCCTGCAGGAGGAGCCCGAGAGCAGGGCACAGCTCAGTCCTCCCTGTGCCCCCTCCCGGGAAGGGCAAGGGCCCTGGGGGTGTGGGGACACCGGGTGAGATGGCACAGATGTCCACAGGGCTCAAAAGCAGGAAAAGTAAGGGCTGAGTGAGAACAGTGCCCATCCAAAGGGGAGCAACCCTGAGTACTGTCACAGTGTGCAGCCCATGCCACCAGACCTGCTCTGCTAGAGAAACCACGCATTTCCATGCTTGGTGAGATTCCCTCATTTTAAACCATCGTCTAAGTTTTAATTAAAATGTTGCACATTGGGCTGGGGATTTAGCTCAGTGGCACAAGTGCCTGCCTGGCAAGCACAAGGTCTTGAGTTTGATCCCTGGTACCAAAAAAAAAAAAAAATGTTGCAGATTAAAATACAACTGTGGATTGTTCTGGCCCAAAGATGACAAGTTTGTGACTCTGATGTCCCATGCCAAGGGGCCAGGGCCACTTCTGAGCCCCTCTTAGTGTCTTATACACATGTCCTTCAGGATTCCACACAGTACGGGGTTAACCAGAGCTGACACAGCATAGTCTCTGTCTCTGTCTGTCTGTCTCTCTGTGTCTCCCTGGGTCTCATTATGTAGTTCAGGCCAGCCTTGAACTCCCTGTGTAGCCCCAGGTGGTCCTCAAAGTCCTGATGATTCCCCTGCCTCAGCCTCCTGGGTTCTGGGATTATAGGTGTGTACCACTATGCCCAACCAGCACAGACTTCTCTTAAAATCACTAGACCTGGATTCAGATCAGCTCCTTTATGGCTGTACGACCTTTAGCAAGCTACTCAGTCTCTTGAACAGTGAAGGCTCAGAGGTCAAAGTGACAGTGTCTGGTTGTATAATGGGAGGAGCTGGCCCAGGAACCTGACTTTGACGGATGGAGCTGGCTGAGGGAGCAGCAGCTGGTTCTGCTCAGCTAGACACAGCGGGCTGCAGGGGGCTGCAGAGAGGGGCTGGGAGAAAGACCTGGTGAGCCCTGAGTACCAGGCCAAAGAATCTTCCTGGTGTTTAAGATTGGCACCCAGACAAGGGTTCTGTAGAACACAGGGGAAGGGAACAGGTAGAGGCCCCAGTCTCAGCCATGGCCAGTGCATGGCAAATGTTCTTATCTGTAGGTGTTTGATCCCACCTGGCACACGAGAGGGACGAGGCACAGGTGGAAAGACAGGGGCATATGATGGAAAGAGAACAGGAAGATGGAAGGATGGATGAATGAATAATAGATGAGAAGAATACAGGAAGGGAACAGGTGGAGAAGAGAATGAATAGGCAGAGATGGACAGACAGGCGGGCTGACTGCTGGCTGGAGGCCACCACATGCTGTGGTGCTCACACAGACTCATGTCCTCCAGGCTACAGTCCACATGGTGACTGCAAGGCCTTGGCTAGAGGCCCCTGTGTATGGCCAGGCTCCTACCCATGGTGAAGACCTGGCCCACGTCCTCCGAGTCGTTGGCGAGGGCCCGGAAGTAGTGGATGGCCAGGATGCCGTAGAAGACGAGGCTGTTGTTACCGATGTCCTCGTCCAGAGCCAGCACCTGGATGAGCTCTGAGCCCACCTTGGCATCGGTGGCCACTCCTGCAGGAACAGACGGGGGTGGCGTGAGTGGCAGGGAGGCGCCTCCCACACCCCGTGCCCCGGCTCTGGCCCCTGCACCTGCAGTGTACTCTGCCTTGGTGAAGCGTGGCGGCTGATCGTTGATGTCCTCTAGCACCACGCGCACCTCCTGCAGGGTGAGGTCAGTGACCAGGTCGAGGGTCAGGGCGGGTCCTCTGGGTGGCGTCCAGCTGCGGTTGCTGGAGGCCTTGACAATGAAAGAGAAGACGGCTTCCTGCTCCCGGTCCAGGTCCCGCAGCACCAGCAGGCGCCCGTCAGGCTGCAAGTGGAAGTTCTTCTCCTCGTTGCCAGCTACAGGGGGCACATAACTCGGGTGAGGGCCAGGCTCAGTGGGCATCTCCAGCGGCAGGCAGGCAGGGCTCTCGCTCCGTCAGGCCCCACCTGCGATGAAGTAGTACACAATGGCATTGGAGCCCTCATCGGCATCCACGGCGCCCGTCACGTTGCCCACGAGGGTGCCACGGGGTGAGTGCTCGGGCACCGTCAGCAGCTGGTACTGGGGGCTGCCTTTCTGCAGCGGGAGGAGGACACCATCATGGGAGGCCACGGGGAGTTTCTCACTCCCACCAGAGTGCCTGGGGCAGGGGCTTTGTGAGGGCTGTGGGAGTTTACTGCCCAGTGGACATCTGTGAGGATGTGGCTGGGGTTGGCAAGCTCTCAGCAGCATCCCTGGGCCCCGAATGAGCACTTAAACAACAGGGCACCTACACATTCTCATGTGGGCAACACTGGATGTCCAGGGACATCCCGCGTGTAACCCACGTGTTTTAGGGCACTGTGCACAAGGGAGCGTGTGCAGTGTGTGGGCAGGCAGGCAGTCCCTGTGTGGGTGTGACCAGTGTAGGGGATGGGCTGGCTCACAGGAGGCCTCACGAAGAGAGGTTCATTGTCGTCAATGTCTTCCAGGGCCACCTGCAGCGGCTGCATGGTCTCATATGGCACTGGCTGGCCCAGGTCGCTGGCCACCAAGATGAGCTGGGGGTGGAGGGGGGCAGAGAGAAAGGGTGGGGAGGGAGTTTGGAGCCCAGGTGTGCAGTCCCCAACTGCCTGGGACAGGCCCCCCCGGGGGTTCTTGGAGGGAAGCCTTCCAGCCCGCCCCTTACGCTGTACACCGCCTGCTTCTCGCGGTCCAGGCGCTGCGCTGTCTGGATGAGGCCGCTGATGGGGTCGATGGTGAAGAACTCCCAGTCTCGATTGCCCGCTGTCTTCAGGAAGCTGTAGCGCACCGCCCCATTGAGGCCCTCGTCCTTGTCTGTGGCGTAGACCTCATACACGTTAGAGCGCAGAGGGATCTCCTGCAGGGGAGGACAGGGACAGGGCAGCCCGCCATCTGAGGGAGCTCTTGCTGCTTCTCCTTCCCTTACCCAAAGTCCTTTCCACTGGCCAGTGTCCTTAGGGAGTGCTGGCCTGCAGGGCAGGGATCTCAGGGAACCTGAGCCTCTGCTACCTGTTTCCCCGTCCCCAAGCCAACTGCACTGACCACCGACAGTCAGTCCACCCCCAGTCCACATGCTTCCTGCGGTCCCTTGGTGACCACCTGCCCAGGAGGTCACGCCATGCCCCTGCATGCTGAACCATAGGAGAATTGGCAGAAGAAATCCTGAAACCCAGGCCACACAAGCCATTTGTCCTATGTCTATCTTGCTCCCTCTGCCACCCTAATTGTAGAAATCTGGGTGTCTCCAAACAGAGCCATCTGTGCAGTACGGAGCCAGGAAATGGAGAACACTCAGAGAACTTGGACCTGGTACTTAACGTGAGCCTCAGGCTCCTGAATTCCCTCAAGTTAGGTCAAAGCACCAAAAACCTAACGAATCACACGGCAACTCATGACAAGGCTGCCCAGGGCAAAAGAAAAAAAGCACATTCTTTGCTTTTAGTTGAAAAATTACCAGCTTGGCATGGCTTTCATACTTATATCATCTATCATGACGATCAGAAGTCCCAAATGACAGTTTCATCTAATTAATAAAAAGTAGGATGACAAATAGATCATTACTTTATAAACGCTGGTTGTTCAGGGGCCATAAATCTTCCCAAACATGGAGCCCTTGAAGGGGAAAACTTAGCAAATGGGGCCTTTGGTATGGAAAAGAACTAGATTATTATTAATTTACATATTGTTTCATTCCACAAAAAAGATTTAAAGCAACTGAAAAGAATATACAAATTAGAATGAGGTTAAACAAGTTACAAAATTAGGATAATGAAAACTAGCTGTTGGCAAGAAGACGGAAGCCGAGGGTAAAGCATGTGTCCCAGTCTCTGCGAGGTCGTTCAAAGTGGGCAGAGTGAGGCCACTGGGTCACCATAGACAGGAGGGACCACAGGGCTGGGTTCCTGGAGCTCAGCCCTGGGAAGGTTTGCTTCTTTGGGGCCTCAGAGAAGACACAAAGTGGCAGTGTTGTCTTAGCATCCTGAGGCATGGAGACTTGCTGAATTGCTGGGCAGGTGCGGGGGAGCAATTCGGATACCCTGACTGTACCACCAAGGGGTATTTGGGGTCAGAGATTTAGGAGGAAGGGGACGAGTAGGAGAAGAAGGACTTCTGTGGCTTTCCATGGCAATTGAGACCAAGGGATGAAAGCAGGATTGGAGAGAACCCAGAACCCCAGCCACTTCATCTGCTGGTTCCTGGTGCTGACCCCAGCCCAGGCCGCCGCACTTGGGTGTCAGCAGCACTGCTCGGATGTTTATTTTGAGACAAGCATGGGGGAAGTGGGTACTGGGGCAGACTGTCCTTCTTGGTAGATATCTAGGAACAGGGCATTTACTATTCTTAGTCCGTTTGCAGATGAAACACAGATTCGGAGAAGTTGCTTGCTCAAGTTTGTTTAGCTGTTAAGCAGTCAACTTACACTTGAACCCAAGATCTGTTGCTAGCGTGGCCCACACTGCTGACCATTGTTCAATACTGCTCTGTGTGGCACTGCCAAGTCTGCCCCTGCCTGGCCTCAGTTTCCCTACCCTGACAAGGAAGGGCCTTCCGCTGTGCTGGGCTTTGACTGCAGGACACAGACGCTGGAGGAGGGAAGGGGATGCTGGGGAGCACAGGCCCCAGGGCCAGGAGTACCTCTCTGATGAGCAGGACGGTGCCGTTGGGTGGGCGCACGAAGACAGGGCGGTTGTCGTTGACGTCGATGACCTCCACCAGGAGCATGGTGGTGCCCCAGAGTGGGGGCTCCCCACCATCTGTGGCCACCACGGTCAGGTTGAACCTCTCGTAGGACTGCAGTGGGCGCTGCGTGGTCACCAGGCCCGAGTCTGTGTCCACGTGGAAGGCCTCTGGTGGGTGGGGCAGGAGAACAGGGTGTGGCTCTGGCTGAGACCAGCTTCCCAGCCCTCCTCATCCTCCTGGTCTGGGGCTGTGGGTGTGGCACCCCGTTCCCTCCAACCCCACATCACCCCGGGCATACACGAGAGCTTCGTACCCATGCCGGGGCCCTCCAGTGAGTAGGACAGCTCCCCATTGGAGCCCTCGTCCTGGTCAGTGGCCAGCATGGTGATGACGGAGGTGCCTGCTGGCTCGTTCTCATACACGCTCGTGCTGAACTGGGGCTTGGAGAACTGGGGCCGGCAGTCGTTGACATCCAACACTCGGATCACCACCTGGGGGTGGGGCAAGGCCAAAGGTCAAGGCCAAACCGATGGAGGCTGCCTCAGGGGACCAATCACGAAGGAGTAAGGTGGGTAGACAGGGACAGGTACCACCCCGGGAGGGAGGCACTCTCTTCTCCTGTGTCTGACATCAGACCACCTACTCAACCTCTATAGCCTGTCTCCCCAGCTGCCATGGGGACAGCAGCATCTCCCTTGGGAGCGCACACAAAGTGGTGTCTCCTGGCTCCTTAGTGCAGTGCCTGGTCCCAGCGAATACTGGGTGACATCTGGCCCGGCAGCAGTGGGACCCTCGTATCTGCCCCTTCTCCTTTGCCCAGCCACAGTGGCCCTGAGCTGTGGCTCCACCCTCTGGACCTTCATGCTGGACTGTCAGGGCTCCACCCCTCCCTCAGATCCCTCTTGCCTGAAATTTGTGCCTGGGAGAGAGGGGCTTGTGTCCCCTAGGGCAGGGACAGGGCCCAGGGACACAGCAGAGCAGGAGGCCTCTCTTCCCCACCTGCAGCCCTTCCTGACTGCAGAGCCACAGACCCGGCAGGACAGCGATTCTGAAGACCCCCTTTCACTGTGCAAAGCACACCAAACCACCTCATGTGCCCTGTCCCTGTTGCCACTTCTGCCCTCTTTGCAGATTGCACAACTGAGCTTCAGAGAGGTTCACGGGCAAAAAAAGGGATTTGTCTGGATCCACTCTGCACCCCCCCCCAGTGTTTCCTTTGCATAATTAGGGAGCAGAATAAAGAGACAGCAAAGCATCCAGGATTGATTTTTGCTTTGCCTTTTTTTGAGACAGGGTCTTGCTATACAGTTCAGACTGACCTAAATTCACTATGTAGCCCAGGCTGGCTTCAAACTTACAGGGATCCTCCTGCCTCAGTCCCCTGAGTGCCAGGATGACAGGCATGTGCCACCATGGTTGGCTCTGGGATTTGGGGTAGGAAAGGTGACAGAGCTCAGAAGGTGAGACGCTGGCCTCAGAGTCACAGTGTGGACACCAGAACTGGACTGGAAAGAGGGCAGGAGTTTGAGCTCTCATCAATATCCTTGAGTGATAAATAAAGGCAACAGCTTTATAATTCTGTTTGGTTGCTGGGCTATTCCTTTGGCGACACTGGGTCACACAGAGCACCAGGCTTTACCTGTGTCACACCCAGGGGTGTTTAGCTGCTTGTGCAGCAGTGTGGCACAAAAACAGTTCTTCCAGAACCCCTTTCTTCCCAAGTTGCAGCCACTATAACCCATCCAGGCAGCCTCTTGCTCTCTCCTTCTTGCCAGTACATCTCTGGGGGACTTGGTGGCTGTTGTGCTCACAGTGGTCACTCTCTACGGTGCTGCTCACTGCCACCAGGCTGGCACCCCTCACCTGCACTGAGTTTTCCCGACGGTTGCTGGCCACATCCCCAGGGTTGTCTTTGGCCAAGGCAGTCAGGATATAGTGGTCCTTCTTCTCTCGATCCAGAGAGGAGAGCACATAGATGTCACCCTAGTGAGGGAGGGTGGCTTCAGGTCCATCACCCAGTCAAGATATTTACTGAGCATCAGTTATGGCCAAGCCCTGTTTTGGGACCTGGAGACACAGTTCTGAACAAAAGCCCCTGCCTCTGGTCAGTCCCATGGACCCCCCGTGGCAGCCCCATTGCAGAGGTTCTTGCCCTCATCACCCAGTCTATCTGAGATGGGTAACCAGCCTGGGCTTGTGCCAACCACCTGACCAGAGCTGCCACAGAGCAGGTGTTCCAAACACTGTCCTCAGCGCTGGCCCAGGAAACACGTCTGCCTGCTCACTCCAGGCAGGAGTTAACCCCAGGAGGGGCAGAATTCCGGGAGAGATGGACAGATGGGCAGCGGGAAGGGAAGTGCTGTTCCAGCTGCAGTAACCAGGGAGCGTCCCACTGAGGGGCTGCCCCAGGCCTCTGTCCCCCCATGCAGCAAACAGCAGCTTTGATGTTTGAAGCTACAGCCCATCTTTTCTCCTGAAATCTTGCTCCCCCAGATCTGAAACTCACTGGAACACAGGGATCCGCCCTTTGGGGTGTCATCCCTCTCTCAGCAGTGAGTGTGGGACTGTGCATACAGTAGGCACTCAAACATGTGCCCACTTTCTGCACATCTCTTTCTTGACAGTCTCTGAAAAGCTACTTGGTCATCAAATGACACACTGCAGAAATTTTTGTCTCACCAAGACTTTGGCCACTTCCTCCCATATCTGCTAGGACAGGAAGGCCATAGCCTACAGGAAGTCCGGGGTTCCAAGAAGGGTGTTTGCTGACTTGGCTGAAGCACCTCTGAGGCCAGACGTCCAGGTGGGGAACCCAGGGCCAACGTGACGATGAAAAGTACTTGGGGTATTTTCACACCCCGGGCCCTGTCCATTACCACTTACTGTAGTGGGGTTGATGGCAAACTTGCCCTCCCCGTCCCCGAGGCTGTACTCAATGAGGGCGAAGGTGCCCGAGTCCGCATCAGTGGCAGTGACCGTCAGGATGACTGTGCCCACAGGCACATCCTCTAAGACAGCCTCCTGGAGAGAGAGTCAGAGTGGCCACGGTCAGCCCCCAAGGCCACACCTTGCCCTGGGGGCTCGGTGACATGGTGAACCAGGGCACTGTGGGGGCTTAGGGGCTGGCAGGCAGGCGTGGAGCATGCAAAGACCTCAAGGAACAGGCCCAGGTCCTACCCAGCCTGTCAGCCTGGTCACCCACCTGGTAGAAGGGCTGGTCAAAGATGGGGTTGTTGTCATTGATATCCACAATCTCCAGGTAGACAGGGATCTCTGCTGCCCGGGGCGGGGAACCATTGTCCGAGGCCCTCACAGTAAAGTTGAGCCAATGGACCTCCTCATAGTCCACTGTCCGGTTGGCAATGACTTTTCCTGAAACACAGAGGCACCCACCGCCATTTTGGCCACTCTTGTTCATGGCGGTTCTACAAAGCATGAGGAAAAAGATCCAGGAGTCTGAGGGGCGGGTGAGGTCCCTTAGGAGGTGAGCAGGCAGCACTGGCCCGAGGCAGGCCAGAGGCTGAGCAGAACTAGCATGTGGGTGTTCTCCTCAGAGAGGAGAGAAAGTGCCCACAGCACACCCCTTCCACACCCCCTCTTCGCCCTTCCTTGGTTTTCCTGCTCCCAAGGGGTACTAATGGTCGGGGCATGGTAGCCAGGGTCAGCAAACACCTCAGAGGTTTCCATCCCAAACAGGACAGGGTGTTCCATCCTTTCCTCTGCTTTGTGTATCTGGTAGTGAATGGCACACTGACCATCTTGCATCCAGCACAGCCTGCCGAGGGGCAAACCAGAGGCAGGAAGCAAGCCACAGTCCCGCCCAGAGGCTAAGCAGGTGGATACACATCCCGACCCTCCTCTGGCAGATTTCCCACCTACCTGCTGAGGGGTCTTCCAGCTGGACGTAGCCAGGGGGCACGAGGTCCAGCAGGCTGTAGGTGATGAGCCCATTCAGACCCTTGTCGGGGTCCGCAGCAGCCACGGCGATAAGCGTGGTGCCTGGGGTGGCCCCCTCCAGAACCTGCTCTGTGTAGTAGGTGATCCCAAAGGGCTTGAACTGGGGTGTGTTGTCATTGACGTCCAGGACGTTCACTGTCAGCTTGGCTGCAGGACAGGCAAGGGTAAAGGTCAGCGCCAGAGGTGTGGAGGGGCTGGGGTAGGTGGCAGCATGTCATGGCCTCCCTGGGACTGCGTGAGGACGGACTCACACTGCTGGGCTGGTCACCGGCCCTCCCACAAGGGGACTCGGCCTGGGTTCTGGCAGCTGGCTGGGCTCCCTCACTGAGTCTCGGCTCCTCGCCGCTAGGGAGAGGACTGAGATGGTCTTCGAGACCTTTCCCATGACTCGGCCTGTAGCCCATCTGCCTGGTCCCTGCCACACAGCCAACCTGGCCTGGGGACATGCAGCAATGACAGTGTCTGCCCTTCTCTCCAGAAGACTTGAGTTTCTGAGTTGTAAGTGGCTGATACCTGCCAGGCTAACTCCTTACCACGGTGGCTGTTCTTGCCCACAGCAGAGGTCCCTGGAGGCCACCCGCTCCCTGCTGACCCCTCTCCACCCCCAGCACCCCATGCTGTAGACAGATGCAGCACCTGCCAGGCTCTCCTTGATCACACACCTCACCCCAAGGTGCCAGCACCTGTGGTCTTGAGTCACCTTTTTTGTTCTCTGCTGACCCACAGCTTCCTCTCAGATCATGAGGTTCCTGTCACATCCCAGTTCCTGTGACAACCTGGTTATCAGACCTGACAGCCGGATTCTGCCTAAATCTGTGTCAGCTTGTCCTTCTCAACCTCTCCTAGGCTCTCATGAGCCCTCTTCCCACTCAGAGCCTTGAGGCTCCGATGACACAGAACTTGAGAGACACTGCCACCCTAGCCCAGCAGTGCCTGCTACCTTCCATGTCCCTAGTTTGGTTTGACTCCCTGAAGTCCTTGTGGCTGAGTCCTGCACTGCACTGCTGGGGCCAGGCCTGGGTGTGCTTCAGGCCCACCCCCTGGCTCCCAGTGACCAATGAGAAACTGGCACAGGAGACCCTTACCATTTGGCACGCTGACAGAGCGCTCTGGTAGGTCGCTGGCATTGTCAATCACTGAGAGTGTGACCTCATAGGTGGCAACTAACTCCCGGTTCAGGGGGGACTTCACCATTACAGACCCTGTGGACCAAGCAGGTCAGCTTCAGCTTGAGGGGAAACCCCTAAAATCTGGGCCTCCCAAGTTGCTCCTAGCTTAGCCTCCCAATTTCTACAGAGGGCAATGGTCCCGCCCCCGCGGGCCCTGGGGTTTGTGTCTGGGATGGGTACAAGCACATCACTCCACCCTGAACACTGTTTAATAGCTGGTGATCCCAGGCGAGAGCTTTAACCTCTGCCCCTCGATTTCCTCCTTCATAAAAGAGGAATTACAGCACCTATCCTGTAGGGCTATTTGGAGGACTAGAAAAATTAAGTGAGTTCCACTTACGCAGAGTCTAGGATGGTGCCTGGCAGACAGATGGTGCTTTGCAATTTTGTTTAGAAAGTGCTTGTATTCCAAGCCAAGTACAAGGGTGTATGCCTGTAATCTGAGCACTGAGGGAGGCTGAGGCAGGAGGACTGCAAGTTTGAGTCCCCTGGGCAACTTAGTGACACCAAGAACTGGGGATATTTTGATCCCAGCACAAAAAACAACCAACCAAACAAAAACAAAAACAAAAAAAACCAACTAAAGGAAATCTTGTATTCCAGAGTAGTGTAGATGTCTTTCACATTACTGACCTGTCTACTTAAAAATGGTGAAGATGGTAAATTTTATGTGTATTTCATCACAATTTTATTTATTTATTTATTTATTTATTTATTTATTTATTATTTGCCTTTTTGAGACAGGGTCTCACTATGCAGGTCAGGCTGGCCTGGGCTCACCTTGAGCCCAGGCTGGTCTCAAACTCACAATGATCTTCCCACTTCAGCCTCCTGAGTGCTGGGATTACAGGCTTTCATCACAATTTTAAAACTGCTTATGTTCTAGTGAGATCAAGTATAAAGGAAGGTCTGGCAGCTGGAAAGCCCTGAGGGTTTCCCTGAAGGCCGCACTGTGGTGGGCCAGGCTGGACACTTCTGGTCTAATGACGTAGGTCTAATAGTGTACACTTGGTTTCCGATAAGTGGGGTGTGACAGGACTGACGGCAGGACAGGGATGTCCCAGGTTAGCACCATCAAGCAGTTACTTCTCTTCTACCCAGCATCTCCCAGGGTGTGCTGGCCTGGCTGGACAGACCGTTTTGCCCTCATCTTGGGGACGGGGTCTTCTTTCTGCCTGTTGAGGGCCTTGGCCTCATTTGTCCTAGGGTGGCCCCTCCTCTCCTTCTCAGGCACTGGGTCTCAGGGCTCTTCCCCCTGGCAGATTCCCCTGCTGAGGTCTGTCCTCCGTGGGTCCCCCGGCCATGGGGCGGTCACTTACCCTGGGCCGCTGCCTCCTCCTCCTCCTCCTCTTCCTACTCTCGCTCCCTGTCCCCCAGGCTGGGGAGCGAGGATGGGGAGAGGGCAGCTGCGTTCAGTCTGCAAAGGCTGGGCCGGGCCTGGGCCCCGGGCCCCACAGGACCGACGGGAGGGTGGGGGTGTGGTGGGCATGGAGGAAGGCAATGGGTGAAGCAGAGAAGAGATGAGGTGGGAAGTGACAGAAACAGAGCTCAAACCTGCAGGCCTGCCAGCCGTGAGGAAGAGAGAAGAGGGTTAACACTGGTTAGTGTGGGGCAGGTGGGGATCAGGGAGGTGTGTGGGGTG